>OX401421.1:20433193-20458195 GCA_947846245.1 Cerastoderma edule
CGAATTGAGATAAAGAGAAACAATTTTGACCGTAATTTGATCGTACATATTTTCGAGTGCTGCGCAGCATAGATCAAATCAGAGATTTCCGATACTAAGTCTGAGAATTATTGGTTACGAATAATTCTTTTACACTGGTCCCCTGCTGTCTACAAGCTCCACTATGTTTTTTATGGGAGACCAGTTCCCAGTCTATAATTTCATTTCCGCTTCCGTTTTCTGTTTACAATAAAATTATTATTGTTGGCTGCTAAGCGTAGACGAGTTTATAAGAAACTTTATTGGGTATTCTTGGGTTCATTTCGCGCCAAGAACAAAGGCTGAAGTCTATTGTTGGAAGTCTTATTTGATATCGTGTCAAAAGTAGTTAACGAAGCGGAATCGAAGATCTTCAAACCAAAAACATTCAGCATCACACAAAAACAGATCTCGGCATGGAAAAGTTCCTTTCCCTGGTTAAAGAATGAAGGCTCAGATGCCGATATTCATTTGAAATGTTCTTCGTATATTAAACAACACTGACCCAAGAACATGAAAATCAACAGTTCATTGTGCCTATGTTTTTAGCGAAATTCCACAGGATTATGACAAAAAACGCCTGCACTACTATCATCTATTTTTTAAAGTGCTATGTTCACAAACTTGGTGCCCAGCAACTTAACTTCATTGCTTACATACGGGTAACATCTGTAATAGCAAGGAGTGCTCGGATTAATGAGTTGGGATCACCTGGTTAGAAAAATCACTTGAAACACATAAAAGAACTGTCATTCATCCAATTTACATTGATTTTAAGCAGATTTTAAGGGAAGCACTTAGGAGCTCTCCCAGCTCAGTCATCAAAGATATAACGTAAGTTTGTTATGAAATAATTGATTGTTAGAAAAAAAACTATTTGAAAATGTTGAATTATGCAAAAAAACTAATTGCGAAAAAAATATTGTAGTGAAAACGAATTGACCCGAAATCTTATCTGGAGCTCTGATCAGGGCATCGCAACATTACTGGAATAATGTTGTTATTTGTTTTATTACGATTCAAGTTAAGGATCATTGATAGAGGCAACATGCAGTTTAAATACACACTACAGAAAAAAGAGGTTGGATTCAGTTAAATCCATGTTCTATTTATAGATTTAAACTCCAAGTAAGGAGTGAGTAAATTTTATCGATAGCTCTCTCAGCATGTGTACCTAATGCTTTACCATTTAAACTAGGTGTGTGTATACATATACATACATACATATGATGGAAACAAAGAAGTTAAAACTTCTTGTGTTAGTGATATTTGTTTAAAAAGTGTGCATACGGTTGGACGCCCTAGGTTTGGGGAAAAGCATGGGTTGTTGAGGGGATTTATGCATCTGTATCCGGTAAAAACCTGTAGTTGCTCTAAGTTTTGAGTTAATCAGGCATAAAACACTCCCCTGAATAAGCGTGTACAAACTAATGATATTATGTAATTTATCGACACTATGTACTCATAGATTTAAATTTTCCCTCGGGTCACAGATTGTGTACGTATAAAGGCCACGCGCTTTGTTTAAAAGACCGTGACAATCAATGAGGATTACCTAGGGAGTTATTGATTTTCACGCTTCGGAGTGCAAAATTTGTAGGTAGACTTTCTATTTAGGATGCCGACTGCGTCATTTTGCAGAAAGGGGGAGGTTTAGGCTATTGTTTAAGCCTAATGTGTTTGAAATATTGGGAGCCATAGGAGACCCGCGTTACAACGAATATCACGATATAGCGGATCGTGTAATAAAGGAGCTGCAGTGTATCAGGACCCCCTAATGGTGTGTATCTTCAAAATAGGGCCAGGCACGCCCCTGAATTCGATATGCTATGCTAATTAATCCAACTACCCAATAAAGTGCATTGAAAGATGTAAACCCCAAATGAAAATAAATGAATAAAACAAACAAAACCACTTATTTTACAGGAACACTTACCCTTAAGATACCATGGAAGAATCTGTACACAGAACCTGTGATTGCGTCTATAGATGGTTTATATGCATTGGCAGTCCCAAATGTCGGTAAGTTAATAAGTTGTTTAATTTTTTTAATTCAGACCAATTAAAGAAACCTTTTTCCACACAAATAGGAGAACAGTAAGGGGAAGAGCTTCAGCCTCTTGACACGAGGGTCGTGAGTTTGAATCCCGTAATATGCAGGGACTTTTTTGTAGCTTTTAATTAATCTTCTGGGTCTTTCCAAGGATATTTTTCAGCACTAGGGTGCTTGATGCTGAGGGGTTGGTGGAGTGTGATATACAAAACTAACCATATAACACACAGTCAGGTGACAGATCATTTTTCTTGTTTTTTTGTTGTTTTTTAGATTTCATTTTGGTTTTTTTATAAGAACCCTTTAAGTTAAAAGGATAGATAGAATGGGTTGTTTAACCCTTTTCCAAACAAAAACGACATTTGACCACTTTGTTGCAGACGACCTTAGAAAACATTGTGGGAAAAGGAGACATTGCTCGTTACAAGCAATTTCTCCTTTTCCCACAGTGTTTTCTGCTCTATCCGAAGATTTATTTCCAATTTCATCACATATTGAAAAGTCTGCAAACTCTTTCAATTTCGGACAGGCAAGAATTTGGTGTTTGGTAAAGGGTTAAAGACACCAAACATCTATTCTCTATCTATTCAATGTTTTATTTCAGGTATGAAGTACAATGCAGAAAAAGAAGAGAAGCAGAGGCAGGAGGCCAAGCAGAAGAAACTCCTAGCTTTGGAAGAGGCCAAAAAAATTGAGGCAGAAAAAGGTGAGTATCTGGGCTTTGGATCGAAGGTTTGGGAAAAGGGATTGGTGGTTTGGTGACACTCATGGTCTAATGGGTTTAATACAAATTTTAATGGCCTCTCTCTGTTTTTCATGGCCCTTCTTTGCTTCATGGTCCCTCTATGCTTCATGGACCTCTTTGTTCTTCATTGCCCCTCTATGCTTCATGGACCTCTTTGTTCTTCATGACCCCTCTATGCTTCATGGCCCTCTTTGTTCTTTATGCCCCCTCTATGCTTCATGGACTTCTCTGTTCTTTATGCCCCCTCTATGCTTCATGGACCTCTTTGTTCTTCATGGCCCCTCTATGCTTCATGGTCCTCTCTGTTCTTTATGCCCCCTCTATGTTTCATGGCCCTTTTTGTACTTCATGGACCTCTTTGTTCTTCATGGCCCCTCTATGCTTCATGGTCCTCTCTGTTCTTTATGCCCCATCTATGCTTCATGGTCCTCTCTGTTCTTTATGCCCCATCTATGCTTCATGGCCCTCTTTGTACTTCATGGTCCTCTTTGTTCTACATGGTCCCTCTATGCTTCATGGTCCTCTCTGTTCTTTATGCCCCCTCTATGCTTCATGGCCCTCTTTGTACTTCATGGACCTCTTTGTTCTTCATGGCCCCTCTATGCTTCATGGTCCTCTATGTTTTTATTCCCCCTCTATGCTTCATGGCCCTCTTTGTACTTCATGGTCCTCTTTGTTCTACATGGTCCCTCTATGCTTCATGGTCCACTTTGTTATTCATGGTCCTCTTTATTCTTCATGGCCCCTCTATGTTTCATGGTCCTCTTTGTCATTAATGGTCCTCTTTGTACTTCATGGTCCCTCTATGCTTCATGGTCCTCTCTGTTCTTTATGCCCCCTCTATGCTTCATGGCCCTCTTTGTACTTCATGGACCTCTTTGTTCTTCATGGCCCCTCTATGCTTCATGGTCCTCTATGTTTTTATTTCCCCTCTATGCTTCATGGTCCTCTTTATTCTTCATGTCCTCTTTGTTCTTCCTTGCTCCTCTATGCTTCATGGTCCTCTTTGTACTTCATGGTCCTCTTTGTTCTTCCTTGCTCCTCTATGCTTCATGGTCCTCTTTGTACTTCATGGTCCTCTTTGTACTTCCTTGCTCCTCTATGCTTCATAATCCTCCCTGTACTTCATGGTCCTCTTTGTACTTCCTTGCTCCTCTATGCTCCATAATCCTCCCTGTACTTCATGGTCCTCTTTGTACTTCATGATCCCTCTCTGTATGTAATGGCCCCTATTTGTACTTCATGGTTCCTTTCTGTACGTAATGGCCCCTCTATGTTTTTTTCATGGTCCTCTTTGTACTTCCTTGCCCCTGTATGCTTCATAGTCCTCTTTGTTCTTCATGGTCCTCTTGTACTTCATGGTCCCTCTCTGTACTTAATGGCCTCTATTTGTGCTTCATGGTCACTCTCTGTACTTAATGGCCTCTATCTGTACTTCATGGTCCCTCTCTGTACTTGATGGCCCCTCTATGTTTTTCATAGTCCTCCCTGTACTTCATGGTCCCTCTCTGTAATATAAAGGAAGGAAAGTTTTAGGTTATAGAAAACGTACCTTTTTTTAAAACCAAACTTTTCTGATGTGTTTATGTTTACATAACCATGTTTATAGCCTTAATTAATAGTTACTCATAGCAGTATAATCAAATAACAATCAATTTACTCGCAATGCTAATGGGTAAAGGAATTGGCACAATTAAATGGGTAACTGCGTACTCAATAACAAAATATATATGTATGTAGATTATATAAAAAAAGATAATAATAACCATTTATTAAGCTTGTATATTGATATGTATGTAGATTATATATATATAAAAAAAAAACATTTAATAAGATTGTATATCGATATGTATGTAGATTATATATATATAAAAAAACAACATTTAATAAGATTGTATATCGATATGTATGTAGATTATATATATAATGAAATAAATAATAACCATTTATTAAGATTGTATATCGATATGTATGTAGATTATATATATAATAAAATAAATAATAACCATTTATTAAGATTGTATATCGATATGTATGTAGATTATATATATAATAAAATAAATAATAACCATTTAATAAGATTGTATATCGATATGTATGTAGATTATATATATGATAAAATAAATAATAACCATTTATTAAGATTGCATATCGATATGTATGTAGATGATATAAAAAAAATAACCATTTATTAAGATTGTATATCAATATGTATGTAGATGATATAAACAAAATAATAATAATTATTTATTAAGATTGTATATCGATATGTATGTAGATTATATATATAATAAAATAAATAATAACTATTTATTAAGATTGCATATCGATATGTATGTAGATGATATAAAAAAAATAACCATTTATTAAGATTGTATATCAATATGTATGTAGATGATATAAAAAAAATAATAATGATTATTTATTAAGATTGTATATCGATATGTATGTAGATTATATATATAATAAAATAAATAATAACTATTTATTAAGATTGTATATCGATATGTATGTAGATTATATAAAAAAAATAATAATGATTATTTATTAAGATTGTATATCGATATGTTTGTAGATTATATATATAATAAAATAAATAATAACTATTTATTAAGATTGTATATCGATATGTATGTAGATTATATAAAAGAAATAATAATAACTATTTATTAAGATTGTATATCGATATGTATGTAGATTATATAAAAAAAATAACCATTTATTAAGATTGTATATTGATATGTATGTAGATTATATATATAATAAAATAAATAATAACTATTTATTAAGATTGTATATCGATATGTTTGTAGATTATATATATAACAAAATAAATAATAGCTATTAAGATTGTTTATCGATATGTATGTAGATTATATATATGATAAAATGAATAATAACTATTTATTAAGATTGTATATCGATATGTATGTAGATGGTATAAAAAGAAATAACCATTTATTAAGATTGTATATCGATATGTATGTAGATGATATAAAAAAAAATAACCATTTATTAAGATTGTATATTGATATGTATGTAGATTATATATATAATAAAATAAATAATAACTATTTATTAAGATTGTATATCGATATGTATGTAGATTATATATATAATGAAATAAATAATAACTATTTATTAAGATTGTATATCGATATGTATGTAGATTATATATATATAATAAAATAAATAATAACTATTTATTAAGATTGTATATCGATATGTATGTAGATTATATATATATAATAAAATAAATAATAACTATTTATTAAGATTGTATATCGATATGTATGTAGATTATATATATAATAAAATAAATAATAACTATTTATTAAGATTGTATATTGATATGTATGTAGATTATATATATAATGAAATAAATAATAACTATTTATTAAGATTGTATATCGATATGTATGTAGATTATATATATAATAAAATAAATAATAACTATTTATTAAGATTGTATATCGATATGTATGTAGATTATATATATATTAAAATAAATAATAACTATTTATTAAGATTGTATATCGATATGTATGTAGATTATATAAAAAAAATAATAATAACCATTTATTAAGATTGTATATTGATGTGTATGTAGATTATATAAAAAAAAATAATAACTATTTATTAAGATTGAAAATCAATATGTATGTAGATTATATAAAAAAAAATAACCATTTATTAAGATTGTATATCGATATGTATGTAGATTATATATATAATAAAATAAATAATAACTATTTATTGAGATTGTATATCGATATGTATGTAGATTATATATATAATAAAATGAATAATAACTATTTATTGAGATTGTATATCGATATGTATGTAGATTATATATATAATAAAATAAATAATAACTATTTATTAAGATTGTATATCGATATGTATGTAGATTATATAAAAAAAATAATGATAACCATTTATTAAGATTGTATATTGATGTGTATGTAGATGATATAAAAATAAATAATAACCATTTATTAAGATTGTATATCGATATGTATGTAGATTATATATAATAAAATAAATAATAACTATTTATTGAGATTGTATATCGATATGTATGTAGATTATATAAATAAAATAACCATTTATTAAGATTGTATATCGATATGTATGTAGATTATATATATAATAAAATAAATAATAACTATTTATTGAGATTGTATATCGATATGTATGTAGATTATATATATAATAAAATAAACAATAACTATTTATTGAGATTGTATATCGATATGTATGTAGATTATATATTAAAAAAAATAACCATTTATTAAGATTGTATATTGATATGTATGTAGATTATATATATAATAAAATAAATAATAACTATTTATTGAGATTGTATATCGATATGTATGTAGATTATATATATAATAAAATAAATAATAACTATTTATTGAGATTGTATATCGATATGTATGTAGATTATATATTAAAAAAATAACCATTTATTAAGATTGTATATTGATATGTATGTAGATTATATATATAATAAAATAAATAATAACTATTTATTGAGATTGTATATCGATATGTATGTAGATTATATAAATAAAATAACCATTTATTAAGATTGTATATCGATATGTATGTAGATTATATATATAATAAGATAAATTATAACTATTTATTGAGATTGTATATCGATATGTATGTAGATTATATATATAATAAAATAAATTATAACTATTTATTAAGATTGTATATCGATATGTATGTAGATTATATATATAATAAAATAAATAATAACTATTTATTGAGATTGTATATCGATATGTATGTAGATTATATAAAAAAAATAACCATTTATTAAGATTGTATATTGATATGTATGTAGATTATATCAAAGATAGAAAAAAGAAAATAACCAGGTATTAAGAAGACTAAAATAATCAAGTCCTGATAATAAACGTTTAATGGGGCATGATGGTAGATAGCAAGCGGCGCCACAACCCTGATCTCTTGCAGTATTTATTTTTAAAGCGTTCTGCTGATCATGATCATCGAAAACAGAAATCAAAAGTAGTAAGACAACTTGGGGTCTAATATTAAAATTATGTGATAAATGTTTACCATATAAAACAGATTGCAATTGGCGGCGCCCATGGAAGAGTAGGCATTTATGCATTCTTTCAGCAGATTACTTTTGTTTTCCAGCATAACATCGCAATCAAAATAAAAAAATGAATTTCAGATTTGCCCAAGGAGAAGAAGAAAGATTCGTTTGCAGAGAAGATGGCTACGCAAGTCATAAAGAATCTTCAGGTGGAAGTCAGAAACATTCACATCCGGTTTGAGGATCAATACACCAACCCTAAGCAGCCGTTCTCAATCGGTGCCACATTAAAAGAGCTTCTATTCAGGGTAAAAATCAAATCTAGTAAATCTCTTAAAAGCATACTTGAATCACTTAACACCAACCCCAAGCAGTCGTTCTCTATCGGTGCCACATTAAAGGAGCTTCTATTCAGGGTAAGGGGCCTCCGTGGCCTAGTGGTTAGAGTCCAGAACTTGAAATCACATGGCCTCTCTCCGCGTGGGTTCAAATCCTGAGAGGGATATGGAATTTCATGAGAGGCAGTCTCCCGACTGACTTACGGAATGCCGATGGTTCTACCTGCCTTGACAAGCCCTTATGGGCAGTTGAATATGGGGTCTTCCTCCATCATTAAAAGTCGGGCATCGCTACATAACTGAAATAATGTAGATGTGATGTGATGTAAAACCCATATATATATATATATAAAAAAAAATCAGGGTTAAATCTCATAAATCTTTTTAGACATGTTGCAAAGATTTTTGTACATCTGAATCCCCTATTCGGAAGGAGCTTCTATTCAGGGTAAAAATCTAGTTAATCTCATTAGATATGTCGAAAAGATTTGTTTACATCAGTCTGAATCCCTTGAATCCAATCCCAAGCAGCCGTTTTCTATTGGTGCCACATTAAAGTAGCTTTCATTCAGTGTAAAATCTCGTATATCTCTTATTAAATGCGCTAAATTATCTTCGATATTGATTGGCCTTAAAACACCATTCATTTAGTAAATCTCTTAAAAAAGTGTCAAAACTCATACATTTGAAATGTATTTTTTCCATTTGAATCTCTTAGCTGTTCTCAATCTGTGCCATGTTAAAGGAACTATTAAGGGAAAAAAATCCAGCAAATCTCTAAAAAGCAACTAGCGCTCAAAAAACTGCAAAACTGGGTAGAATGAGTTAAAAATTATGAAACAACATGTTAAAACAACATGTTGAAAAACAGCCAACCACCACATCGTTATGTCATAATAATGCCTGTTTTATTTAATATCAATGTTTCACAGTGCTATTTTCACAAATTGTGTACCCCACAATTTGACTTCATCTTTAACACCCAATCTATATCTAAAAAGAACGATACTCGCTCAGTCACCTGTTGAGAAAAGTCATGTGATGCACACAAAAATATTGTTATATATCTTGAATATTCAAAATGGAGAATTTCGCTGATTTCATTGGTGCCCGACTGTTTACGAAATTTACCCTGGCAATTCTCGGCTGACCTTGTTTCATGACATATTGTCAACAAACCTTATTGTCTTAGCCCTTTTAAAAGCATCATATGAACATGTAACCATACCGGCTAGTCTTTGAAGTTTAGATCGAAACTCAAAATCTTTTTATTTGAATTATCTTTATGCTATGAATAATAACTAACACTCAACAAGAGAGCTGTGTAAAAAGTACATTTTGAAGCACAACTGAGTATTGAAAATAAGTTTTTATTCCATTGTGTAAAGGTATGTTGGTCCTTCGTGGCCTAGTGATTAAGGTGGCAGACTTAAAACTTTGGGGGTCCTGGGTTCGAGCCCGATCGACACCTCTGGTTTCGTGGGAGTGACCTTTGGCAAGTCACTTAAGAGCCCTACCCTATTACTGGTGGATCCACGAAAGCCGTTACATAACTGAAAATGAAAAAATTGTTGGTACTGCGTTAAACACCATTCAATCAAAATAGATTTATGTACAGTCAAACTTATCTTAAGAGGCCAGCCTATGGGAAAGAGTAAATTAGCTGTTTAAGACAGGTTGGCTGCTTAACACAAATTGATGTACAACATAAATCTAACAATGAAACTTTCTGTAGTGGTTGTTTAAGGCAGGTTGGCTGCTTAAAAGGGTGTTTGCTTAAAACAAGTTAGACTGAATTTGTATTTGTATTTAAGTTTACTTACTTTGCAGACGACCGATGAAAACTGGAAACCTTGTATCATCAAGGATGCGGTTATACAGATCTATAAGGTATGTTTAGCATTGACACTCTTCACATCAAGGTGATTGAACAAATCTTACACATACACTTTGTTTCACCCAGCAATGTTTAAACTTAAACCCATTACCAAACGCCAAATTTTCAACTGTCCTAAATTGGAAGAGTTTGCAGACAACATTTTAAAATGTGATGAAATTGGAAAGTTGTCTTCTGATAGAGTACAAAACATTGTGGGAAAAGGAGAAATTGCTTGTCACTTTCTTAAGTCGTCTGCAACAAAGTGGTGAAATGTGGTTATAATCATTTAATTTACTAAACAACTTAAGGAAAATATTTCCATAAGTCAAAACTGGGAAACATGGATATTCTTAATGAAAGTATAATATTGTAATGTGATACGTCATTGAAAGCGTCTCAAGCTTCGAGGACGATTTCAATGATGTGTCAATTGCAATGTTGCTTTAATAGCCCATCAATGAAATAATCAAATTTTAAGCATAAAATGTTTCGTAAAACGGTACCCAAGTGATTGATCAAATTAGACCATACACTTTGTTTAAAACAGTAATATTTTGAATTATACATTAACAGTTTCAATTCTTTATCAGAAAAGTTGGGCTTGTTTGGCCCATGGTGCAAAAAATGTTAATATATAGAATAAATAAAAATGAAAAGTGTGGGTCATATTCTGACATGATGGGACCAAACACAGTGTTTTGTTGTGGATAAAATATTCAGCATTATTTGGCCCCATTCTCCCATTTCTAGAGTATATATTTTTCCTCCAAATATTTTAAAAATTCCCCTCTTGGAAGTGTTATTCAGTCTTAATCAAGATGTGTTGAACTTCAAACATGTACATAACATGTTGATGAATGATGAATTATAGTATTAAAACTTGATTTTGTAGTTGCTTGCTTAGACTAGAAATTTCCCCCTTTTTGCACAATTTACCCCCCTCATGGGACCCAACCTCTTTCCCCCAAAACTGAATAAAAAACACACTAAAACATATATGTTAGAGAGGTATTCTTGATGAAAGAAATAGCCAGTTCTATGAGCTAATTGGCAGTGAAAGAATAAATCGAAGTTATAAGAATTTGTTTAGCAATCAATGTAAAATGAGTAGGTTTCAATTAAAAAAGTTTTTAATATTAACCACTTCCAAAATGAAGTTCAATTTTTGCCTTATCCCATTACCAAATATAACAACATTTAATCACTTTGTTGCAGACGACTCTGGAAAACATGGTGGGAAAAGGAGGAATTGCTCATAACGCGCATTTTTTTCTTTAACCACAATGTTTTCTACCCTATCTGAATAGATAAGAAGATTATATTCCAATTTCTGCACATTTTGAAACATTGTCTGCAAACTCTTTTGATTTGGGAGAGTCGAAAATTTGGCATTTGGTAAAGGGTTATACTCATTCTTACACCATTCCTGATAGAATCTGACAGTTCCCTTTTTAGGGAATTCCCATCAGTACTATTTGTTTAAAGGCACATCAATTTCAAAGGAGAGGAGTACAAATGAATTACTGAAAAAATATATGTAGTCCTTTATTATGTTCATAAAAGTCATGAGAATTAGTTAGGAATGCATCGAAACCCTATTTAATAGACTCATTTAAAATAAGTTATTTTGTGCTTGAAATATAGTTGTTTCCAATTCAATCATGTTTATCAACAACCTGTTTGTTTACATATTCAATATAACGAATTCTAATTAGCCGGTTCAAAAATTTGTGCATCAACTGTCAAGGTCAGAGGTGAAGAATCATGAAATCTGAATGATTAAACTTGCTAATCTGGGTTATTTCTGGTTTACTTTCACATTTCAATTGTGCTGATGGTTTTTTCTGGTAATAACTATTTGAATCTGTCCAAATGTTCACCAAATAATGTAGTTTGATATAGCAATAATCTCCTTTAATGGACCTTTAACATCGATTGTTTAGGTAGCTTGAAGCTTATTGAACCCACTCTAGATGACTGCTTCCTGGACACTAAACAAGTATTTGCGCCTATTTGTGGGTCAGTCCTAGCAAATTTTCTCGGCGCCTAACGGGGATCTAACTCAAGTCCTTTCGAAGAGTAGGTCAATCCTTAACCCTTTATTGAATGCCAAATTTTCAACTCTCCCAAATTGAAAGAGTTTGCAGACAACCTTTCAAAATGTGATGAAATTGAAGGATAATCTTCTGATAGGACAGAAAACATTGTGGGAAAAGGAGAAATTGCTCGTAAAGCTCGTAAATGCTCCTTTTCCCACAATTTTTTCCCGAGTCTTTTTTTTATCAAACTGGTCAAATGTTGTTATTGCTTGGTAATGGGTTAACATCCTCACCACTGTCGCCCACTACGACAAAATTTTACTTTACTTAACAGGGTCTAACGGGGGATCTAAACCGGGACCCTTGGTACAGAAGGTTGAAGGTTAACATCTGCACCACTGTTGCCCACTACGACAAATTCTACCTCACTATTTTGCTTATTTTCAGCTTGTGAAGTTGGAATCACTTGCAGTCTATTGGAACAGCAGCTCAGAGCTTTTGGATGGACTGGATAAAGCAGACATTCTGGTAGGTCAATAGTGCTTCCTTAGCCCTTAGTCAAATTAATTCGATGTGAAGGTTGCTTTCTATTTTCTGATTGGGCAATCTAACGTCGAAATTTCGAAGGATCAAAATAGTGTTGGATTTTCGGAATTTTAATCACAAAATGGCCTTTCAAAGTCAATTGATGAGACAAATTATGTAAAATAAATGCATATACCACCAAATAATGGCATTAATTGCCGTTAGACAATTAAAAACCGCTTTACATTTTTTTCCTATTTCAGCGCGCAGGTGCAGAGAAAATGTATCTGGAGCAAGAAAATTGTCACCTAGCATTTTTTAAACCGTTCTTACAAAGTTACTTTGCCGGATATAGACATATTAAGTGCATGGATTAATTAAAAAAGGAACTGTGAGTAAAATAATTTGATAATTTTCAACAACAATGCGTTATGTTTGTCTCTGCAGAAATCTCTTAAGAGCGTGATGCTACCAGAATCGAAGCCAGCCTTCCAATACTGTAAGTAATTCCTTTTTTCAATTGTTTATTTATTTATATATGGTTAAACATGGCGTCAACATTATTCCAGTTACATTGCGATGCCAACTCATTATGGTGGAGGAAGACCCCAAACTCAACTGCCCACAAGGGTTGGTTAAGTGAGGTAGAACCATCGGCACTCTGTATGTCAGTCAGGCGACTACCTCTCATGAAAATTTATCCCGTCACTAGTGCCATTCTGGGACCGATAACTAGGTACCGTAAAACATTAGTGATATCCGGCACTAACCATGTAACACATGCACGTGATGAATCATGATGTCATAAGAACGAAATGACGTCATATTTACATCATGCTCTACTTATTTTTTTCTTTTTTTCTCGTGTTTTATTATTACATCTTGTTTGTTTAAAAAAATAAAGGTAACAGGATAAAAAGAATAGAAAGTTGGTGTCTTTGAATGGGAAAAGTTATCGGGCTCGGCCTCGGAATATTATACGTTTCGCCTTCGGCTCACCGGATAATATTCCTAAGCCTTGCCCGATAACATTTTCGATTCACGACTCCAACCATCTATTCTCTTTTTAGTTTTGGGGGCATTCTGGCTTTAAAGAATTATCTAGGGGAAAACAAGTTGTGTTTGTATTCTCATAATGACAAAAAAAAAACTTTTTTCACATTTTTGTTAATCATAAGTTCATTTGACAACTTTATTTGTTTGCATAATGACAAAAACAAACTTTTTTCACATTTTTGTTTATCATAAGTTCATTTGACAGATTTATTTGTTTGTATTATCAATATATTAAAAAAAGTCTTTCATGAAATCAATAATTGCAGGTAAAACATTTCTCCATAATACCTCATGATGAGCAATTTATTCTTTTGTCACAATGATTCCTACCAAAAATGATGAAAAAATGTCATGTCACCTCAGCCTTTCTTTTTTTAGAACAAGCTCAACCAGTTTATAACCTAATTTATAACTCGTTTTATCCTGTCACTAGTGTCACTTTGGGACTTTTCTCTATTCTCTATATAAATGACTTGTTTTATCCTGTCACTAGTGTCACTTTGGGACTTTTCTCTATTCTCTATATAAATGACTTGTTTTATCCTGTCACTAGTGTCACTTTGGGACTTTTCTCTATTCTCTATATAAATGACTTGTTTTATCCTGTCACTAGTGTCACTTTGGGACTTTTCTCTATTCTCTATATAAATGACTTGTTTTATCCTGTCACTAGTGTCACTTTGGGACTTTTCTCTATTCTCTATATAAATGACTTGTTTTATCCTGTCACTAGTGTCACTTTGGGACTTTTCTCTATTCTCTATATAAATGACTTGTTTTATCCTGTCACTAGTGTCACTTTGGGACTTTTCTCTATTCTCTATATAAATGACTTGTTTTATCCTGTCACTAGTGTCACTTTGGGACTTTTCTCTATTCTCTATATAAATGACTTGTTTTATCCTGTCACTAGTGTCACTTTGGGACTTTTCTCTATTCTCTATATAAATGACTTGTTTTATCCTGTCACTAGTGTCACTTTGGGACTTTTCTCTATTCTCTTTATAAATGACTTGTTTTATCCTGTCACTAGTGTCACATTTGGACTTTTCTCTATTCTCTTTATAAATGACTTGTTTTATCCTGTCACTAGTGTCACTTTGGGACTTTTCTCTATTCTCTATATAAATAACTTGTTTTATCCTGTCACTAGTGTCACTTTGGGACTTTTCTCTATTCTCTATATAAATGACTTGTTTTATCCTGTCACTAGTGTCACTTTGGGACTTTTCTCTATTCTCTATATAAATGACTTATTTTATCCTGTCACTAGTGTCACTTTGGGACTTTTCTCTATTCTCTATATAAATGACTTGTTTTATCCTGTCACTAGTGTCACTTTGGGACTTTTCTCTATTCTCTATATAAATGCCCTCACCGAGATTTTAAAAGATTTTAACGTAGATGGGCCATGTGATTTCATTTTTCAATGTTATGACAATTTAATCAAAACATGGTGTATCTACTACCTTTGGCAGATTGTATCTCATGTCATTGATGACATGCATTGGGTTAACAGTTGGCCAATTGCCAAATTCCCGACTGTCCCAAATACAAAGAGTTTGCAGTCAACATGTCAAAATGTGACCATTAAAACAAGGAATTCTGATTGGTCGGTTAAAATTTTGTGTATCACGTGACCAGGTCAAAGGTGAAGAGTTAGGCAATCTAAATTAGTAAACTGGCTAATCTGATATATTTTATGGCTTTCATATTTAAGTTGTGCCGATGTTTTTTTTTTTTGGTGATACATATTTGAATCTGACCAAAAGTTTACAAAATACTATCGACTGATGAAGCATCAATCTCCTTTTATGAGCCTTTAAGAAAGGGCTGAGTAGTTCCTAATGCTATCATGAGCCTTTAAATAATATATAAATAAATGTTATTTTCAGTGATACGGCCGATTTCATCCGTGGCCCATTTGAAGCTGAACACTAAGCCTGAGGAACAGCAATTCTCCATTCCTAAAGTGTCTCTCACGATTCTGTTTGACGACATTTCCATAGGACTTGCAAAAGTACAGGTATGGCAAGGGTTTTGTTTCCTTGAATGGGGAAGAGGCCTAGGCCTTTTGATTTGTTTCCTTGAAAGGGGAAGAGACCTAGACCTTTTGATTTGTTTCCTTGAAAGGGAAAGTGGCCTAGGCCTTTTAATTTGTTTCCTTGAAAGGGAACATGGCCTAGGCCTTTAAATTTGTTTCCTTGAATGGGAAAGAGGCCTAGGCCTTTTGATTTGTTTCCTTGAAAGGGAAAGTGGCCTAGGCCTTTTAATTTGTTTCCTTGAATGGGTAAGAGGCCGTAGCCTGTTAATTTTGGGAAGTTATATAATTGAAACCAAAGAGCTGGTGTGACTGAATTGTTGGGAAAATGTTTTCGAAGAAACATTTCGAAGGTATGTACATGTACCATACAACAGTATAGCTGTTGCACAGTTTTAGAGAAAATAACTCCTAAACTTCCAAATTTCCTCACATTTGTGAGGTTACTTAGGGAAAGACACCTTTTCTATGCCTTGTTTTGGTAGATAGCACGAAATTCTGTTTATAACTAAACAGTTGAACAAAGTGAAACCCTTTACCAAACGCAAAAAATTGTGACTGTCCCAAAGTGAAAGAGTTTGCAGACGACATTTCGAAATGTGACAAAATTGAGAAAATAATCATCTGATAGGGCAGAAAACTTTGTGGAAAAAGGAGAAATTGCTCGTTAGGAGCAATGTCTCCTTTTTCCACAATATTTTCCAGAGTCGTCTGCAACAAACAGGTCAAATGTCATCATCGTTTGGTAAAGGGTTTAAACCTCAATGAAAAAAACACATGTATTTTGTTTTCTCATAGTACAATGACGTTCTTGAGATGCTAGAGGGGTTTGAGCGGGTAAACTTAATGGGAATCTACAGGAAGCACAAACCACCAAGTATCCTGCCTTTGAAAAAGAACATCTCTAAATGGTGAGTAACTTTCATGGAGGATGGAAATATGTAAAAAAAATTCCTGACCAAGGTAAGACCTGGGTAATGAAGAAAAGTCAGAAAAACAAAATTAAAGATAAACAAAGCAGATGCCATTTTAAAATCAAGTTTCATATTATAAGAATCTTTCCTGGATTACAATTTGTATTTGCCTACTTCATTTATGAAATTTTGATTTTAATGTGAAAATTGAAATTTAACCCTTTCCCAAACAATAACAACATTTAACCACTTTGTTGCAGACAGCTCTGGAAAACATTGTAGAAAAAGTAGAAATTACTCGATAAAAGCAAATTCTCCTTTTCCCACAAGGTTTTCTTCTATATCTGAAGAATACTTTTCAATTCCATCACATTTTCAAATGTCGTCTGCAAACTCTTTCACTTTGGGAAAGTCGAAAATTCGTTGTTTGGTAAATGGTTTAAATGCTAGTATGCCTGCATCCTAGAGGAGAGGGGGGAACCAATTTGTGGATTAATTTTTAAAATTCATAAAATATCAGCCATCATGTCCATATAAGGAAAGACAGGAAACCAGTTAACTTGGATGATGAAAGAATAAAAACGACTCAGTCTTGCCCCACTGGGCTGAAGGGCACCAATAGGAGACAAGAATTAAAAGTGTGGACCAATTAGAAATGAGATGGAAATGCATCCAGATGTAGAATGAAATAGCTACATTTAGATCATTTGGACGAGAAACCAGTCAGATTTTGCAAGGGAAAAATGTTAAATTTTATCAGTCTTAAATTGGTAGAAAGTGTTAATTTTTATCCGTCTTAAATTGGTAGAAAGTGTTAATTTTTATCTGTCTTAAATAGGTAGAGAGTGTCAATTTTAACATGTCTTGAATAGGTAGAAATTGTTTATTTTTATCTGTCTTAAATAGGTTGAAAGTTTTAATATAAGCTGTCTTGAATAGGTAGAAAGTGTTAATTTTTATCTGTCTTAAATAGGTAGAAAGTCTAATTTTTATTTATTTTAAAAAGGTGGAAGTTTGCCTATTCCTGTATACTTGAGGAGACTGTACGACGCAGACGAAGAATGTGGGCATGGAACCACATTAAACTGCATCGGGACATGAAAAAGAGATACCGTCAGGCGTATATCCAAAAACTGGAAAACAAAAAAGTTTCGAAAGAGCTCCAGAAAGATCTTGATGTAAGAGTTTTGTTCCATACAAAGACTGAAAAGAACAAAGAATTGTAGGCTTCATGCTAATTGCTCTCCCTCTTCGTAGTGTATATCCTTGACAGTTTAAATGATCAATTAAAGGCTTAAATGGATTGACTACATAAGAAATGTAACTGATTATCCTTGATTATAAATATGACCCATTCATGTTAGTACTTGTTATCAAAATGGTTCGATTGTTCTCACTTGTTCCTTGAAAAAAGCCTCAATGTTTGCAAATAGAGTGTGCCAACTAAATGAAATAGAATGTTTGGCAATTTCAATCAAGACTTTTGACTTATTTTTAAAAAAAGACAAAAAAGGCAAGTATTGTAGTTGGAATTTCAAACAGAGGGGTTCAGATCAAGAAAATAAAGGTTGGATAAAAAAGCAGTTAGATGCCGACTGACATATGTTGTATATCCCATAAAGGTCCATAGATACACGACTTTACTTAGACGGCTTACACTTCAATGTTGGTCAATATTTATTAGATGATATAAAACCTGCTCGTAAACATATAAACATGTAAATAGTTGACAAACAAATAATTACAAAATATTGAGTATACGTGAAGACACAGTTAAATGTCAATTATATCGAAACTTAAGATGTAAGTTAAAGTTATTTTTAAAAAGTTTAGATATTTAGCTCAAAATATATATACATGTGGTTTTTAAAAAACAGTAGTTTAAAAAAAACCATATGGTTAAGAAGAAAATGAATTAATTAAAATAGTAATTGTGAAAATCGAGTTAATCTAATTTCCAAACAGATATGAACTACTGTCTTACACAGTTCACACCAACAAATGTGTCCTTGCTTGAAAAATAATAGTATAAACCACTGTACCTTAACACAAATATAAATAAGATCGAAGGAAACGAATTTACATATCTTTCATCATGAAACTGAAAATCTGAACTTAACCTCAAACAAAGAGTCTAAAATTGATAAAAACGACTGTCTTAAACTCTTAAATGTTTAAAGGCACATAAAAGGAGATAAGTAGAAATAAATTATTAAAAAAAAAATATGGAGTTCTTTTATTATTTTCATAAAAGTCATGACAATTAATTAACGAATGCATTGAGACCCTATCAAATAGACTCCTTTAACATAAGTTATTTTGTGCTTGGAATATTGTAGTCTCCAATTCAATCATGTTTATCAACAACCTGTTTGTTTACATATTCAAAATAACGAATTCTGATTGGTCGGTTCAAACATTTGTGTATCAACTGTCAAGGTCAGGGGTGAAGAATCACACAATTAAACTGGTTAATCTGGGTTAATTCTTGTTGGCTTTCATGTTTAAGTTGTGCTGATGGTTTTCTTGGTGATAACTATTTGAATCCGACCAAAAGTTTACCAATTTATACAGTTTTATATAGCATTAGTTTCCTTCTATGTGCCTTTAAAGATCTTCGTTTTTATTGTCTATATTTAATGTACTTCCTTTTTGAAGGAAACAAATGATAATCACAACTCTATAGAAAAATGATTAAAATGAATGAAAGTAATGGGGTACGTCGAAATAGTGACAACAACTATAGAAATAGTGTCAACAACTATAGAAATAGTGTCAACAACTTAAATAATAGTGTCAACAAGTCCGAAATTAGTTCCAATGTGTTTTTACACAGTTTTTAGAGTTTAAAATCGAATTTATGAACTTAAATAAACCGTAGAAAGCATGAGTAGTAAGAAAATCGACACATAAATTAATATATAAGACGCGGACATTTTGTGCGTCAGTAAAAACATGACCATGAAAATGTATTGTATAATATATGTGGTATGATGGGCCGAGGGCCTTTATGTACAATGAAAGACTTATAACTTGTAAAATAGTATAGACTCTCAAATATCTATAACCCTTTACCAATGCCAAATTTTCATCTGTCCAAAATTGAAAGAGTTTGAAGACAACATTTCAAGATGAGACGAAAATTAATCTACTGATAGGGAAAAAAACATTGTGGGAAAGGGAGAAATTGCTCATTAAGAGTCGTCTGCAACAAATTTGTAAATGTCGTTACTGTATGGATTAAACAATATGTAAAACATCAATCTGGTTCTCTACCTTACTATAGGACTGCGAGAGATTCCTTGATGTGTTTAACATAACCATATTGCGTCAACAAGCAGAAGTGGAGAGCGCAAAGCGTGGTGCCAAGAGAGCGGAAGAGAAGAAGAACGCGGGATGGTTTGGTGGATGGCTGGGTGGGGGGGAAGAAGAAGGAGGAGAAAAACAAAGGCGTTGGGCAGGAAATACGTAAGTTTATCATCAGAATCAAAATCAGATTCAGAATCAGAAATGATCTTATTGACACAAACATTACAGTTTATGGTCATAAGTATATGTACAATGAAAAATATTTATCACATGAATCGAGAAAGAAAAGAAAGAAAATGAAAGAATAATAAAAAAAAAGATATTGATAAAAAAAATTACATATATTATTGTATATTATTAATATAAATATTATATATAAGTTTAACTTATAGAGGACAATCAAAAGGGAATGTTGCGTATTAGATAATGTGTAAAAATATGTATGCACATCTATTCATTAGTTTATATATGAGTACATACTCAGATATTTACCATTTTGAATGCAATTCCTAACATTGGATGTAATTTGAGACCACACAATAGGTTCCATACATTAACGAATATTAATACAAATGGTAATAATGCCACAGGCCCATGATGCATACAACATGAAAATAAAACACTTAATTATATTCCTATCAGTGAAATACTGGGATTTCTCAGTGTACATGTATTAATTTTCAATTTTGTCACAGAGGATATCGTCACTAGTGATGATATCAAAAAGTCATATCATCACTAGTGATGATATCAGATTTGATGGAACTAATTTTTTACCATTCCTTTGCATTAAAGTTATGGCTGCACTTTTGCACACGGCACTAAAATGTTTGCATTCTGAAATGTATTCATACGCATGAATGACGTCATAGGACGCAAAAATGACGTCATGGGCATTGTTTACTGCTTTGCTCCTCCCATTTCATATTCTATTTGGCGTTTCTGGAGATATTTTGGCAAATATGTTTTATGAAGTGAAATGAAATGAAAAGAATATTCAACTCCATTCGATTGATATCAAACTATGTCACTTGAATGGGTTGTTATCATATAGAAATAACGCATTCTTCGAACGTGTTTTTTCAACCTGATAACAACCCATTCTCGTGACATATTCTTGATATCAATCGAATGGAGTTGACTATCCTCTATTAATTGAGTTGATGAATGCATACAAACTAACAATAGTATATCAATGGTATTGACAAGCAGACAATTCTTTTCAGAGACCTCTTATATACTTTCTAATATATGTTTATCAAACACCCGTTATATCATTGATAAAAGGAATACTTAAAAGCATACTAGCCCTCAGAAAAACTGCAAAACTGGGTAATATGAGTTATAAATTATGATAGAAAATGTTGAATCATAGCGAAAAAACACAGAATCATGACAATATAAAACATGCACTATTTATCATCAATATTTCAAAGTATTATTTTCACAAATTTGGTGCCCACTATTTTAACTTCATTGTTTACATTCCAGTAACATCTAAAATAGGAAGGAGGGCTTGGATTAATGAGGGGCAATCACCTGGTTAGAAAAATCATGTGATGCACATTAAATACTGTCATTTATCCAATATCAACAACATGAACATTCAAAATGGAGAATTTCTTGGGTTTTATTGGCTCCCAACATTTCTCGGCTGACCTTGTTTTGTCGCTAATTGTAAACAAACCTTATAGTATTCACTTTTATAAAAGCTCCATGTGAACATATAACAGTCTCAATTCCTCTCTAAAAGGTAATTTAATGTTCTTTTAAGTTAATTTTCCATTATTCTCGAACTTTCACATTTAACCCTTTCGCAAACAATAACGACATTTGACCATTTTGTTGCAGACAACTTTAGAAAGTATTGTGGGAAAAGGAGAAATGGCTTGTAACAATGTTTTCTGCCGTCAAAGAATATTTTCCAATTTCATCACATTTTGAAATGTCGTCTGCAAACTCTTTGAATTTGGGACAGACGAAAATTTGTTGTTTGGGAAAGGGTTATGATTTGTAATATTGACTGTTGTACATTGCAGAGGAGCAGTTTTATCAGCAGTTCACAGCTGAGGAGAAGAACAAACTGTATGATGCAATCGGTTACCAGGAAAACGAAGCAGATCCAACACTTCCTAAGGAGGTAAGACACACTGAATCTAATTGGTCATTTGCCTGTATGGGTTTTCTGATCTCTGATTTCATTGGCTACATGATTTTATAAACTTTTATAAAACTGGGGTCCATTTCATCAAATGTCTTAAGTGCACTTAGCTAAGAGCGATTAAAATCACACTTACGACGGTTCTTATGTGCGTTTCATCAAACAATCGCAATGCTTTTGATGATCATACGTTAATAGCGAAATCAAAACACTGGCAACTATCTCATATTTACCGAAATGACCGGCATAACGTAAACTTTCACACATTGCACCGAAATACATATCCTAATCGTCCTTTTAAATAGTTTAAACCTTGATTCAAAAATATTTGTCATTTAATGAATAATATTTACGGGTTATCATAAAAAAAAGGCATAAGAAGGAACAAAAAGCATAGAAAAAATTGTGTTGCGTCCAACACCGACCTGGCTTAACATATAATGCGTGATACTGTGACTTGGCATCTCTTCAGGCCCTCGCTTTGCATATTTATAACTTGTTTAGAGGTGAACGAGTACATATTGTCGCACGTCTCATCATTTTTAAAATCGATAATGTACATGTGCGAATGGAATAATCCATGTTTTGTAATTCTAGATCATTTATAAACAGTTGTATATATCTCGTTCTGAATGAAATAAAATCTTTCAAATCTTAGAAAAATGACCCCCCTTCTGTGATGTAATCGAACCTAAGAGAGCCCTGGACCTCTCTTAGAGTAGAGAGCATTTTTTCATTATTGGCAAATTGATTCCACTGGCTTATTGTTTTCATTGACTTTTATAAAACTGATTTCATTGGCTATTCGACTTTATTGGCTATTATAAAACTGATTTCATTGGCTAGTTAATTTCATTATTGGCAAGTTGATTTCACTGGCTTATTGATATCATTGACTTTTATAAATCTGATTGCATTGGCTGGTTGAATTCATAAGTGGCAAATTGATTCTACTGGCTTGTTTATTTCATTGACTTTTATGAAACTCATTGTATTTGTTGATATCATTTGCTATTATAGAAACAATTTCATTGGCTAGTTGATTTTATTGTCTATTATAAAACTGATTTCATTATTGAATATGTTAAATCCATTGGCTGCTAGAAAAATACGGAAGAGCTTACCCTGGTTTATGAGTTTATTGGTTATTTTTTTTATATTGATTACACTTTTGATAACCATAATAAGATGACATTATCCCTATTTGCACCTGTCAATAGCGATTTTCTGTTTGTCTAATCATTTTTAGGTATTTATTCCAAATTTTGTTTGTTGATTTGAATTGATAAAGTTAACAGGATGAATAGAATAGATGGTTGGTGTCTCTGATTGGTTAGTGGCCTTGGCTTCTGATTATTATCCGGTAAACTGATCACTCCGATTCAAGACACCAACCATCTTTTCAGTATGTATGTTTCATACGGTAAATTGATAGCTCATTTCATTACATTTAAGTTTTGTATTCTTTTTTCGATGTTGACATGATTCCATGTTTTGTTTTAGTTTGTGGCCATTCGACTAGTCCTGAAACTCAACAACTTGTCTGTCACACTTTCTGACAACAAATTGAAGTAAGTATTAACGCCTCTTGGTCTTGCATCTGTTCGTTTTGAGATATTTCAAAATTCCCACTGACTCCAATGTTAAATCATGTATTTGCAAGGCTCTGCAATATAAGATTAGTGCAGTCAGAGTGATTTAATCAAGCTTCAAGACTCCTTCACAATCACTGTAAAACAAAAAAGTTGTGGGAAAAGGAGAAATTGCTCTTAACAAACAAAATGTGATGACATTGAAAATTAATCTACTTATAGGGTAGAAAACATTGTGGGAAAAAGGAGAGATTGCTCGTTCAGAATAGTTTAGCATTCTATCTTATGGAGAGCTCTTGTTAGTTCTGTACTCTAACCACTTTAGTGATACAGTGAAGCCTCGTTTATCCGTACCCCGATTATCTGGATGTCTCGCAATCCGAACGAAATTGTAAGGGAACGGAATTATTTGACCAGTTCGTTGCAGACGACTTTTGAAAACATTGTGGGTAAAGGAGAAATTGCTCGTGACGAGCAATTTCTCCATTTCCCACAATGTTTTCTGCCATATCAGAAGATTATTTTTGAATTTCATCACGTTTTAATATGTCGTCTGCAAACTCTTTCAATTTGGGACGGTCGACAATTTGGCGTATGCTAAAGGGTTATAAGTATACACATGCATACAGACCGTTTATGTCTTAATGTGTATAAGAACATGCTCTGCTTCATAAGTCCGGTTTATTTGGTAAACTGGACATTTTGTTGGGAATGGAAATGTTCGGATTAACGAGACATCACTGTATATCCATATTTGTTTTTGCAGGGATGCACAGTTATTAAAGCTTCAGCTGAAAAATGTCTTCTCTTCTATTGGACAACGCCCTGCTGCAAGTGCTGTGAAGTAAGTTATTTGGTGAACCAACTACGTCATATCAGGAGTCAAAGTGCTAGGTTCGATAAGGGTAACATTAATTATGCGTTTATGGAGGTATTGTTTATTGCATAGAGTGTCATATCCGTCTATTATCCAGACTGAGTTTTTAATCAAATCTCAACTTGTTATCGGTCCTGTACAACTGGATTCAGTCCAAAATCGACAAAAAAATGGCATTTTCCTCATCTCTGCCTACGTCAGCGATTTTATAAAATAGTCAAGGTCCTGCCTGGCCCAGTGGTTAATTTGGGACTTATAACTTGGGGGTCCCAGGTTCGAGCTAAACATACACCTCTGTTTTCGTGTGAATGACCTTTTGCAAGTCACTTCAGACCCCTAGCCTAGTACTGGTGGATCCAGGAAACATGTAACATA
>OX401421.1:20458695-20600957 GCA_947846245.1 Cerastoderma edule
TTGATTGAAGGTTAATGTCGAGAAAGAATTCTTGTGTCTATTTATAAACAGGCTTTCCCACAGAAGGGCTTACTTGATTGAAGGTTGATGTCGAGAAAGAATTCTTGTGTCTATTTATAAACAGGCTTTCCCACAGAAGGGCTTACTTGATTGAAGGTTAATGTCGAGAAAGAATTCTTGTGTCTATTTATAAACAGGCTTTCCCACAGAAGGGCTTACTTGATTGAAGGTTAATGTCGAGAAAGAATTCCTGTGTCTATTTATAAGCAGGCTTTCCCACAGAAGGGCTTACTTGATTGAAGGTTAATGTCGAGAAAGAATTCCTGTGTCTATTTATAAACAGGCTTTCCCACAGAAGGGCTTACTTGCTTGAAGGTTAATGTCGAGAAAGAATTCCTGTGTCTATTTATAAACAGGCTTTCCCACAGAAGGGCTTACTTGATTGAAGGTTGATGTCGCATTATTTAACAAAATAACTGGGTTTCAGTACCTTACAAGTAAAAATATTGAGAAAGGCTTTGATTCAGTGTCAATGATTTTTTATATAATATATTTAACATGTATTATTCCCAGACCCAAAACTTCTGGGGTTAGTCCCTTCAAGAGTTTTTCTTTTTCAAACAAAAGTGTTTATTTAAGTTAAATGATATTGAGGCCAAAATACAGGTTAAGAAAAATTGGTGTTTGTTTTTGGGTTATTTCTTTATTTCTACTTTTAACCCTGGAACCGACTTCATGCTTATGCAAATAGGGTAGATCCAGTAAATTGGCAGCTGGCCTATGATCTGTTTGCTACTTCTAAAGGTATGTTTAAAATAGTTACTGTTAACCCTTATAGTGCTGGAACTAACTTCATGCCTATGCAAACAGGTAAGATCCAGGCCAGCCGCCAAGTAAATTGGCGGCTGGCCTGTGATCTGACCTGTTTGTTACTTCTGAGTATCTTTCCTCAACTAAATTAAGCAGATATCTAAGGTTTGGGAAAGCAGACGACACAAAAATCTATTTCAATAAAATTACCCAGTATTCTAAGGGTTAAGTACTATAAAACAATGCAAGAATGCACAGACTGTCAGAATGCAATTTTACAGCGGTCATAAAAAATAAATTTGCAGGTCAGGACTGGCAGGTTTGCACTAATGAGAAAGACTGGTAGTAAATTCACCCTTAATTTTGTTGTCTGTATGTTAAGTTTCATTTGAAAAATTTGTTTGTTATAGTTTAAGGCTGTATCAACAATTTTTTAATTACCGGTATGTAACAGCTTTCCTGCATCTAACAGTACTAGGACCCTTAACAAGAGAAGTTGGTGGTGGTAAACTCACCCTTAATTTTGATGTCTGTTAGTAGAGTGTCCTTTGAGTAAATTTGTTTGTTGTGTTGTAACACCATATCAACAACATTTCCTGGATCACAAGCTTTCCTGGATCCACCAGTACAAGGCTACGGCTCTGAAGTGACTTGCCCAAGGTCACTCTAACTTACCCTGAGGTGTCAGTGGGGGTAGAACCTGGGACCCTAAAGTTCTAAGTCCGCCCCCCTTAACAATGGGCCCACTCAGGACCCTCCCCACCGAAAACATAATTACAGTCCAACTTGTGTTAAGCAAACCATCCTTTTGAGTAGCCAACCTGCCTTAAACAACCACGACAGAAAGTCCCATTGTTGGATCTATAGTGTACATCAATTTGTGTTAAGCAGCCAACCTGCCTTAAACAACCACGACAGAAAGTCCCATTATTGGATCTATAGTGTACATCAATTTGTGTTAAGCAGCCAACCTGCCTTAAACAACCACGACAGAAAGTCCCATTGTTGGATCTATAGTGTACATCAATTTGTGTTAAGCAGCCAACCAGTCTTAAACAGCCACTTGTCTCAGTTCCATTGGCTGGCCTCTTAACCCTTTCCCAAACAATAACGACATTTGACCACTTTGTTGCAGGCGCCTTGAAAAAACATTGTGGGAAAAGAAGAAATTGCTAGTAACGAGCAAATTTTCCTTTTCCCACAATGTTTTCTGCACTATCAAGAGAATACCTTACAATTTCATCACATTTTGAAATGTCGTCTGCAAATTCTTTCAATTTGGGACAGTCGAAAATTTGTTGTTTGGGAAAGGGTTAAGCAGCCAACCTGCCTTAAAAAACCACTACAGAAAGTCCCATTGTTGGATTTATAGTGTACATCATTTTGTGTTAAGCAGCCAACCTGTCTTTAACAGCCACTTTTCTCAGTTCCATTGGCTGGCCTTTTAACACAAGTTTGTCTGTATTAAATGCTCACCCTTTATTTTGATGTCTGTCAGTAGTGTGTCCTTTGTACATAACAACACCTGAAACATCTTTAGAGAGGCGTTAACCTTTAAGTCTATAATAGCAGGGTCCTTGGTCATCTTTTCTGAAAAACAAAAAAATAGAAAAAATCATATCCATTTGGATGTAAAGTTGTTTAACCCTTTCCCAAACAATAAAGACACTTGACTTCTTTGTTGCAGACGACTTTAGAAACCATTGTGAGAAAAGGAGAAATTGCTCGTAACGAGCAGGTTTTCCTTTTCCCACAAGGTTTTCTGCTCTATCTGAAGAATATTGTTCAATTTCACCACATTTTGAAATGTCGCCTGCAAACTTTTTCAATTTGGGGCAGTCGAAAATGTGTTTCTAGGGAAAGGGTTAAGGCGACAGTGATGTGGTGGGAGATAGTCCGTCTCTGGTTCAAACCATGTTAACAGCTCAGTTAAAACGCCAGGCTAGCCCTCAAATCAGCGGTACTATTGGTTTTATATCCATTCAATAGATTTCAATTTTTAACCTAAAATAAAAAACAAATGTTGTTCTAATCAATGTTAGTTAGATTAATTGAGGATTTAACCCATTACCAAACAATAACGACATTTGACCAATTTGTTGCAGACGACTCTGGAAAACTTCTGGGGAAAACTTCTTAACAAGCAATTTCACCTTTTCCCACAAATTTTTCTGCCCCATCATAAGATTATTTTTCAATTTTATTACAATTTGAGATGTCATCTGCTAACTCCTTCAAATTGGGACTGTCGAAAATTTGGCTTTTGGTAAAAGGTTAACCTCTTGACTGGGTCCTCCGAGACGCAGCAATTTAGATCAGGACTTGAATCTTGAGGTGTGGGCCCGGGTTCGATCCCTAGGAAAGTCGTAATTTCCATTTGCGTGGGAGCATCTTTCGATGAACTGTTTGCTATGGGATTTCTGGTCTATCCTTATAGAAACTTATACTTCCAGACATTTGAAAAAGCTACTCGGCTACGTGACTGCTATGATATCTGAAAGATTACATGAACCTATGTATATTGTTTTTGACTTGTTATTCTACATAAAATGGTTTCTTTGACGAGAAACTGTTTAAGTCATTAAAGAATTCTTGATCTGGTATGAAGTCATTTTGGGCCACAGTGGTGCAATGATAGAGCATCAGAATTTGGTACAGATGGCCTTAGGTTCGATCCCTGATAGCAGCGACAGGACAATGCCAGAACTGACACATACACAAGTCATTTTGGGCCACAGTGTTGCAATGGTAGAGTCAGACACTGGTACAGAGGGTTTCGGGTTCAATTCATGTTAACAGTTTGGTGAAAATGCCAAGACTAACCCCCAAATCAGCATAAATACTGTTTTGAGATCCAGGAACCAGTCATGGAGAGTGAATTTAATCAGATTCAAGCATCTGTCATAAATATACATGTTTAAATAATCAAAGGACTACAGCCATATCAATGTTGATATACAAATAAATAAAAAGTTTAAACGTAGTTAAATGTAGTTCAACAGACAGTTGTGTGACTCGATGCATAGAAAATACAAATATCAATACATTTATATAGTAATGCATTAATTAATGAACTTAAAAATGAATTATATCATAAACAAACCATAAATCAATGAATTTGAAAATAAGTCAAATCACAAATAAACCAACCACTTACTTTTCTTCACCACCTTGGCCTTTTCGGCTTTTGCTTTTTCCTCGTCGATTTTCATTTCCGACGGTTTGCTGTCGACTGACGGCAGTGTAGGTGGTTGCAGGGACTGCGCGAACATCATGAGGTCTAAAATACATTCTAAGTGAAGAAGAAGCTCCAAGCCAGCAAACTCCACTCCAATAGTTTGCTCCGTGTTCTTGTAGGTCGTGGCAAACTCAGGACCGTCTGTATTAGCCTGGAGAAATAAGGTAATGCATTGTAGTGATAAACTAACAGGTAATCTTTTTTAACACTTTCCCAAACAATTACAACATTTGACGACTTTGTTGCAGACGACTTTAGAAAACATCGGAGAAATTGCTCGTGATGAGCAGTTTTTCCTTTTCCCACAAGATTTTCGGCTATAATATAGCCACTGAATACCAAAATAGATACATATTCTGTCCATATTGTTCAGTACCGGAATACACAGTTGGTTTGCTATATATTTCAAAACTTTGGCAACGCTTTTGGATTGAAATACATATTCATTCACAGGGCTTTTTTACGTTATTTATTAGACTCCCATAAAAGGCACCTTCCCAATTGGAAATTTCTTTAAAATCATGCAGTTTTTCCAAAAAGTCAAAGTCATACCAGCTTTTAGGATTCCCAATTCAGCAAGTTTAGCGATTAAATTTCCCAAAATACAACAGGGAAAAAAGCCCTGATTCATTGTATACAGGCCCTTAAAACTAAAAAACAAACTAATTTTACTCCTGAAGGCTAATCTACAGTAAATCTCATAATACAGCATTATACTATACAGCTTTAAAGAAATAAGATTTTAATATCCAATTTCCTCAAATCTGTGAACAAGTACCTTTAAGATAATTGACTGGTAACAAGCACCTTCTATAATAATTGGTTGATATATACAGTTTTACTTGTGTTAAGCAACCACCCTTTTAAGCAGCCAACCTGCCTTTAACAACCAGTACAGAAAGTCCCATTGTTAGATTTATAGTGAACATCGATTTGTGTTAAGCAGCCAACCTGTTTTGAACAGCCAATTTACTCTGTCCCATAGGCTGGCCTCTTAACACAAGTTTGACTGTATCTTCAACCCTTAGAATGCTGGTAAAATCTCAACTTGGTAAAATACAGTTTTGCGTAGTCTGCTTTTCATAACCTTAAATATTGCTTAATTTTTTTGAGGAAAGATACTCAGAATAACAAACAGGTTAGATCACAGGCCAGCCGCCAATTTACTTGAGCCGCCAATTTACTTGGCGGCTGGCCTGGATCTTACCTGTTTGCAAAGGCATGAAGTCTGTTCCAGCAGTATAAGGGTTAACAGTAACTATTTAAAACATACCTTTAGGTAGGAAACTTTGAGCAGTTTAAAGTTTTCATCCTCTGTGGCTGGTGTGTTGATTAGATTAATCAATGGGCCTGCCTCTGTCTCTATAATTATTTGAAAAATCAAAGTTTGAGTAAGAAAGGTAAACCTTACTTAAGGTAAGTCCTGGGTAATGCAAAACTGACAATTGCTTTGGTTGAAAACTAAGTTGAAATGTAATTCACAAAATGTCTATCATTTCAAAGGCATTCATCCAGCCAATTCTCAAAATTTGTCTGAATCTGAATTTATATTTATAAATGAATATCAACTATTTTGTTTTTTATTTCATATTAATTACCTCCATTTAATTTTCCCAATGAAACTAAAAGTACATGAATGAAGTTGGGAAATAAAAGTTCCAATCCAGGAACGATTCTTATAATATGAAACTTGACTTTAAAACGACATTTGTTCTGTTAAATCTTTAATTTTGTTATTCTGACCTTTCTCCATTACCCAGGTCTTACCTTAAACTTATATATTTTACATTGGTTATGAAACAAGATCTTAATCTTGCCATTTACAGGAATTGAATCTGGAACCTTCGTTAACCCATTACCAAACAATAAAGACAATTGACCAGTTTGATGCAGACAACTCAGGAAAAAAATGTGGGAAAAGGAAAACTGCTTATAACGAGAAATTTTTCCAACAATGTTTTTTCTCCACTATCATTAGATTATTTTCCAATTTCATCACATTTTGAAATATCATCTGCAAACTATTTCAATTTGGGACAGTCAAAAACTTCATGTTTGGTAAATGGTTACCCATTAGATGAAAAACAATATTATGTTTGATTGCCATGAGATATATTGAGTTAGTATGAGTTATCTCCCTTATAACTGATGATATATCTCACAGCAATAGAAAAACTCTTCTCCATTAAAACAATATAATGCAATATAATATTATTTAATGAGATATGCTTCACTTAAGCTATGAATTTAACATTTATTCATTCATAAACTTTAAGTTTAAAAGTCATAGCATTACTGGTAAGGAAGACAATTTCCACATATCACCAGTAAGGGAGATAATTTATTCATATCACTGGCAAGGGATATAATTTCCCCATATCATCACCAGTTAGGGAGATGACTTCCACATATCATCACCAGTGAGGGAGATAATTTATACATATCACAAGTAAAGGAGATAATGTCTTCATGTCAGCACTGGTAAGGGAGATAATTTCTACATATCATCACCAATAAGGGAGAAAATTTCCACATATCATCAGTAAGGGAGATAACTTCCACATATCACAAGTAAGGGAGATAATTTTGACATATCATCACCAGTAAGGGAGATAATTTATTCATATCATCACTGGCAAGGGAGATAATTTCCACATATCATCACCAGTTAGAAAGATGACTTCCACATATCATCACCAGTAAGGGAGATAATTTATTCATATCATCACTGGCAAGGGAGATAATTTCCACATATCATCACCAGTTAGAAAGATGACTTCCACATATCATCACCAGTAAGGGAGATAACTTCCACATATCACAAGTAAGGGAGATATTTTTGACATATCATCACCAGTAAGGGAGATAATTTCCACATATAATTCCTAATAAGGGAGATAATGTCCACACATCATTACCGGAAAGGTAGATTAGTTTCACATTTTTTCACATGAAAGGGAGATAATTACCATATGTAACTACTGGTAAGGGAGAAGATTCAGGCATTTTCCACATTTCCACAAAATTAGTCACATTTTCCACATTTCCACAAAAAAAATGTCACGTCCCTTTACTGTTGATCAAACAGGAAAAAGGTTACAGCACTCAAACAATATTTCTTTATTCATATGCATTCACAACACTTACCTTGGACAAACTGTTTGTCTAACATTTTAGATGCCTCATCTGATAATGCTGTGTACAGCCATGCAAAAGGAAAAGAATAAAAAAAAAAGATAATAAACAAAATTATACAACAATTAGTTTCTAAGCAAGCAGAATAAATAAAACTACTAAAACTACCCCACAACAACTAAATTAACCTTATACCTAGAGATATGAGATATATAACCATTTTGATCCCGTCATGAGCCAAATTTACGGATTGGTTAAGGTGCTTGTTCACAAATGTAAGGAAATTAAATTTGGGAGTAAAATATTAATGTCTTTTGATCTGTACAACAGCTGTATATGATACCCACTGAAGAATAGTCAGCGGAATCAAAATTAGATCATTTTTAAGTGTTTAAAGTGTGTATACACATGGTTTTCCTTAAGAGGCGGCTGCAGGCCAATTTGACCACCTCAAATGCCTTTCTGGCCGTTTCAAATTTGCCAGATGGTCAAAAAATAAATCAATTTCTTACGAGCAATTTCTCTTTTTCCCACAATGTTTTCTAAAGTCGTCTGCAACAAAGTCGTCAAATGTTGTTATTGTTTGGGAAAGGGTTATACACATTGAACCAGTATCTCTGGAGTTGAATAGGAAACGTTGTCATGGTTTCGGATTATGCTTTCCGCTCCCCGATAATGGCTCCCCCAAAAATGTTGCTATGCCTCTCCCACTAAAAAACTTATGGGACTAACTGAGAGAGTTTTGGAACCAATAACAGGTGAATACATTTCTAGGAAAAAGTCAAATCGGTTAAATCTAAAATCATTTGAGATGAGTAGAAATTATGGATATAATCAAGTTATGATTGGCCAAGGACCTATGTTCATTAGAGCATCATAAACAGGTAAATAATTGTGTCAGAGATAATTTTGCTATGTTGTGCATTATCAGTGTTAATGCTGATGCATGGGTGAAAGTTGAGTTCCAAAAACCTGAAATATGTAGATCATAATCCTGAAAAGGCATGATGTGAAGATATGAAAACATAAGATTATCACATTTTTGTGTTATAAGGTTTTTGTTATTTTAAACCTCTATTAACCAATTACCAAACAATATCGGCATTTAACCAGTTTGTAACAGACGACCCTGGAAAACATTGTGGGAAAAGGAGAAATGCTCGTACCGAGCAATTATCCTTTTCCCACAATGTTTTTTGCTGTATCGGAAGATTATTTTACAATTTCATCACATTTTGAAATGACTTCTGCAAACTCTTTCAATCGGGGACAGTCGAAAATTTGGCGTTTGGTAAAGGGTTTAAACATAAGACTTCTCCCTATCTGTCAACTGCTTTCTATAATGTATATAGTGAAACCTTTCATGTTTACTATTTGCTAGAACCTCTTCGCATTTTCAGCTAAAGGGAAATGTGTTAGTTCTCATAATAAAATACATCAATATTAGGTTCTACGAAACTATATCTACACACATGTATATTTTCTCCACTTTTAAACTGTTTGTTGATTGACAAATTCATCCATTACATTTAAATGCATAATTGTTACTTAATTGGTTTTAGTATGTAAACCCATTTCCTCTTATGAAATTTTATGACTTGCTTTATTTGAATACAACAGCAGATGAAAGAAAGTGCTAAAACCAAAGAACTTTCCTTCAGGTATTGGGTAGAAACAATTATGACAAAATAATAAATCACTCATTTGTGGCAATTCTTTGTCACAAAGATTTCTAAGGTTCACGGCATGAGATGTTTCAAAGATGAGTATCATAAATATTAAATGAATCTAATTAAAAAGCCGAAATAAAATGTCATTGAAAACATACTGTTTTTGTATTGTTGTTTGATATACAATTTAAAGTACATGTAGCTATTGAAAAAATAATTGATTCAGGAAACGTTAATCTATCTAAGCATGTACAGTAAGTATGCAGAAGACAGAAGGGATGTCCTGCTTTTGAATTAAGATATATATTAATTCAATGTTTACACACTTTAAAGAAATAAAAATGATCTAATTTTGCTTCCAATAACTACTCTTCAGTGTGTGTCATATAACAGTCTAACTGTTGTGCAATTTTAAGGATGTAAATTTCTAACTTCCACATTTCCTCATATCTGTGAACAAACACCTTTAAAAGTGGAGACAAAACAACAACACCTAAATCATGCATGCTCTTGGAAACACTTTACCAAACAGTAAATTTTTGACTGTCCCAAATTGAAAGAGTTTGCAGACAACATTTCAAAATGTGAGGAAATGGAAAAATAATATTCTGAGAGGGCAGAAAACATTGAGGGAAAAGGAGAAATTGCTCGTTAAGAGCAATTTCTTCTTGAAACACAATGTTTTCAAGAGTAGTCTGCAACAAAGTGGTAAAATGTTTGTATTGTTTGGGAAAGGGTTAAACCTATTACAAACCATGAACCACAATATAGTTCAACAAACCTTACTTGAGACTAATTCATTTTCGCAAGACACTTCAGGTGTTTTCGCGAGACACGTCGGGTGTTTTCGCGAGACACTCCGGGTGTTTTTCGTGAAACACTTCGGGTGTTTTTCGTGAGACACTTCGGGTGTTTTTTGTGAGACACTTCAGGTGTTTCCGTATCGGCCATTCATTCTACAGATACACATGTTGTTACAACTGCTATAATGCTACTCAATGATTAAACAACTTATCTTTATCAAACAACGATAACCGATAAAAAGGTCATTTCATATGATAGCTTTCGTGTAATCTCAAGTTAAGTTTGTTGAACGATATCAATGTATATGTTTACATTAACAACACCATTATATACGAGTCTGATCACGAGAAATCAATTGCTTTTTTGGAAATTGGGGTTATATGCCAATTTCAATTACTTGTCAGTTGAACATGACTTCTCTATTACTAAAAATTATTTGTTTGAAAAAATAAAATCAACACTTTCTTTTGTCAAATCATTATATTTATACATAATAGATTTTGCTATGGCTTGTTTCATTTTTTCGATCATCTTTTCTTTATAGTTTTTTCTATTATGTTCACCAACATTGACCGTCTGTTGCCCTCTATGCATGAATAATTATGATGCGGTATATTCAATACTCAACAGTCTTCCAAACACAGTCGAAAAACAATAGAGCTATACGCATATATATCAACATGTTAGCTTAGTAGCACTTATCAAATAATGCACATGGATGAACCACATGATTAAGCATTAGGGACGGCTCCGAGAATATTTTTAGATACTCAGTGTAGCGTGTATTTCATGCTAATCAGGCAGGTAACAGACTGTCAATATTGGTGAACAATACTCAAAGTTGCATGCAAAGAAGCCACTTTTTTTACCAAGCCTTGAGAGAATCCTGCACAGGCAGGTTATTTACCCTTAAAATGCTGGGTAAATTTATAAAAAATGATTTTTGCATTGTCTGCTTTACAAAGCCTTAAATATCTGCTTAGTCTTTATGAGGAAAGATACTCAGAGTAGCAAAAAGGTTAGATCACAAGCCTACTGAATAAAAATCAGTATTCCCCATGAACAAGAGGCAGTATTCCCCATGAATAAGAGGAAGTATTCCCAATGAACAGTAGGTAGTATTTCCCATGAACAAGAGGCAGTATTCCCCATGAACAAGGGGAAGTTTTTCCCATGAACAAGGGGAAGTTTTTCCCATGTACAAGAGGCAAATTCCCCTATGAATAACAGGCAGTATTTCCCATATACAAGAGGCAGTATTCGCTATGAACAAGAAGCAGTTTTCCCCATGTACAAGAGGCAAATTCCCCTATGAATAACAGGCAGTATTTCCCATATACAAGAGGCAGTATTCCCCATGAACAAGAGGCAGTTTTCCCCATGAACAAGAGGCAAATTTTTTAATTTTTACTCATGATCAAACTCGGATATGGAAAACTAAAATAAAACATTTACCTGACACAAAGGTATTTCCCTTATCTATAGAGGCAAAGGCAATCAAAACAAAATAAAAATGTTAGGAACTCAAATTCAAACAGAACAGAACCGTTGTTTTCAATTCAAATCAACTATTACAGCTTTACTATTGACTCATCAATTCAAACATCGAGGCTTCAATGCAATACTATAGTAAGTGCTCAATGTTTGTGAAGCACTTACTATAATCTTGCATTGAGCCCTCGACATATTAGAACATGAAAAATATATTGCAAATTCCAAAACAAATTAACATTTCACACTTCAAAAAATATTTTGCAGTTGGTCTAAATTCCATTACAATGCGATAAAAATGGAAAACGAAGCTTTTTATTGGCAATATCAAAAACTGAATTAAATGCTTTTTCTAAAATTTCAAAATGGGTCAGTTTGAAGATATGCATTAAGAAAGAAAAATGCACAAATTAACAGGTAACTGACAATTAACACTCATCAAAATTTCAAATAACATGAATAAACACATGAAAGAAAAATCAATATACATAAAGTTCAACACCAATTTATCAATCCAGCATTCATGTTAATTCTCCCTTTAGGTTTGACAGGTTTCATACAAAACTTTCAACAAACAAGTTGAGCGATAATGCACAGGTCACGGCAGTTGTTCATGCAAGCAGGGCTTTTTTGTCAGTAAAACGAAGGACATTTTATAAGATTTATCTTCACACCACTATCTAATTTTTTTTTTATATATGGGTTTTACATCACATCAACATTATTTCAGTTATGTAGCGATGCCCGACTATTAATGATGGAGGAAGACCCCACACTCAACTGCCCATAAGGGCTGGTCAAGGCGGGTAGAACCATCGGCATTCCGTAAGTCAGTCAGGAGACTGCCTCTCATGAAAATCCATATCCCTCTCAGGATTACACCACTATCTGTTTCAGCACAAAGGGCTTCGGTTGTTTCTAAACCCATTACCAAACAATAATGGCATTTGACCAGTTTGTTGCAGACGACTCTGGAAAACATTGTGGGAAAAGGAGAAATAGCTCTATATGAGCAATTTCTCCATTTCCCACAATGTTTTTTACCCTTTCAGATGATTATTTTTTAATTTCATCACATTTTGAAATGTCGTCTGGAAACTCTTCAAATTGGGACAGTTGAACATTTGTCATTTGGTAAAGGATCAATTCAATTTGGACTGTTTCTTTTTTTTAATGGGTTTTACATCACATCAACATAATTTCAGTTACGTAGCAATGCCCGACTCTTAATGATGGAAGAAGACCCCATACTCAACTGCCCGTAAGGGCTGGATAAGGCGGGTATATCCATCGGTATTCTGTAAGTCAGTCGGGAGACTGCCTCTCATGAAAATCCTTGGACTGTTTCACAGCAGTCAGCACAACCATACTCTGGTCAGCAAAAACAAAAATCTAGTCAGCACAAACGATGCTTTTGGTATCCCTAGAACTAGACAAATATCTTCCAAAGCCTCTTACTGTGTTTGCACATTAGCTTTACAGATAAATAGTGATCTACAAATGAATAATTTTGTAACAACCTCCATCATTAATCAGAACAAAACATTGCCCAAACAGGTTTTGAACTCAGACACATCTTCGTTTTCTTACCTTTTATCTTGAGATATTGCAGATATATGCCGCCGAGATAGGCCCCTGCAACCATATCAAATGTCCGCATTTTCAGGTCCGCCCCCAAATTATCAATGATCAGCTTCAACAGAGGTGTGTCCACATTGTTTGACCTTTGACATATGTTTATGTTGATCTGTAAGACAATAGAAATTAAGTGGTTGAAATGACGTTTGACATACATTTATGTTGATTTATAAGAGAATTAAATAAACAAAGCTGTTCAAGTGGCCATTTTCAACAGTTAAGTGGTCATATTGTTTGACCTTTGACATATGTTTGTGTCTATCTATAAGAGAATGCAAATAAAAAAGCAGTTGAAATGACAATTGACATATGTTTATGTCAAACTATAAGAGAATCAAATAAACAAAGCTGTTCAAATGGCCATTTTCAACAGGTTAGTGCCCACATTGTTTGACCTTTGACATATGTTTATGTTTATCTATAAGAGAATAATAAAGAGCGGTTGAAATGGCAATTGCCATACACTTATGTTGATTTTTAAGAGAATCAAATAAACAAAGCTGTTCAAAGGGCCATTTTCAACAGTTAAGTGGCCACATTGTTTGACTTTTGACATATGTTTATGTTTATCTATAAGAGAATAATAAAGAGCGGTTGAAATGGCAATTGCCATACATTTATGTTGATTTATAAGAGAATCAAATAAACAAAGCTGTTCAAAGGGCCATTTTCAACAGTTGAGTGGCCACATTGTTCGACCTTTGACATATGTTTGTGTCTATATATAAGAGATCAAAAATTAAAGTGGTTGATTTATAAGAGAATCAAATAAACAAAGCTGTTCAAATGGCCATTTTCAACAGTTAAGTGGCCACATTGTTTGACTTATGACATTTGTTTATGTTTATCGATAAGAGAATAATAAAGAGCGGTTGAAATGGCAATTGCCATACATTTATGTTGATTTATAAGAGAATCAAATAAACAAAGCTGCTCAAAGGGCCATTTTCAACAGTTGAGTGGCCACATTGTTCGACCTTTGACATATGTTTGTGTCTATATATAAGAGATCAAAAATTAAAGTGGTTGATTTATAAGATAATCAAATAAACAAAGCTGTTCAAATGGCCATTTTCAACAGTTAAGTGGCCACATGGTTTGACTTTTGTCATATGTTTATCGATAAGAGAATAATAAAGAGCCGTTGAAATGGCAATTGCCATACATATATGTTGATTTATAAGATAATCAAATAAACAAAGCTGTTCAAATGGCCATTTTCAACAGTTAAGTGGCCACATGGTTTGACTTTTGACATATGTTTATGTTTACCTATAAGAGAATAATAAAGAGCGGTTGAAATGGCAATTGCCATACATTTATGTTGATTTATAAGATAATCAAATAAACAAAGCTGTTCTAATTGCCATTTTCAACAGTTAAGTGGCCACATGGTTTGACTTTTGACATAATTTTTTATGTTTATGTTTATCTATAAGAGAGTAGAATAACAAAGCTATTCAAATGAATGTTGATGTTGATATATGCTTATATTTATCAATTAAAGATAAAACAACAAAGAGGTTGAAATGACCTTTGCCATAAATATGTTTATCTGTACGAGATAAAATAAACAAAGCGGTTCAAAGGATCAATTTCAACAACAGTTTGCCTACTGTTTGACCGTTGACATTTGTTGATGTTTATCTACAAAAGAACAAAAATAAAAAGTGGTTAAAAAATGAGCCCAATTCCCTGATCATCAAGATCTTACTAAAATAGTTTTAAATTTTAAAATTCTTAACGTTTAGTTTCTAATCCCTTTTCTTTTGGTTACAACTACCATGTGGCTAGCAATTTGATCTTTTCTTTGTTGAGTGGGGTATAAAAAAGAGGCTCTACTAAGTAATGTAAAACAGAGTAAAACAGAGAGACCGTTGATAGAATAATTTAATAAACATCTTTTAGAACAAAGACAACCTCCGAAAGTGGCATTTAGGAACTACTTACCCTAAACCTCACTCTTATTAAGTATGGTTTAAAAACTTATAAAAGGTTTTGAAGACTCATTCAACAAACCTGTTTAAGAACAAAGACAAGCTCCAAATCTGTGGCATTGAGGAATTCCTGTGACTCGCTCCGCGTTATGGATTTTTTGGCCGAATCTTCTTGGCCCAGCATTGAGGATGTCTTTTCAGCTAGCCGGCTCTCTGTAACATCTACTGAGGGCAAGTGGCTGGGACCCTGTAACCGGAGTTAAAATTAATCCCTAACCCTTTCAAAGTACAAAAAGCCTTGCCTTATTCACTTCTTTCAACCCTTATAGTGCTGGAACTGATTTCATGCTTATGCAAATAGAATAGATCCAGACCAGCCACCAAGTAAATTGGTGGCTGGCCTGCGATCTATCCTGTTCCCTACACTGAGTATTTTTCCTCATCAAAATTAAGCAGACATTTATGGTTTTGGAAAGCAGACAACACAAAAATCTCTTACAACAATGGTTATAAAACTAAAATGTCCCTATTAAAAAAAGCCACAAAACACAGACTGAGGACACAAAAACCAAACAATATTTACCGCCGTAATTTCGTTTTCTGGTTCTGCCGGAGCACCCTCTGGTAGTGGAATACTCTGAACAAGGGAGAGAATCTCCTGTAGGCGGTGATCTGAGACATTTAAGCTCAACAGGGGGAGCTCTCCTCTCACTTTCATTCTATAAATAGACATGTGCTTCTATAAACAAACATTTTTGCTCTTGAAATAGATATGGGATATTAAACAACACTCTCTTTCTAGAATAAAAATGTGATAAGCTTAACACGTTTGTCTTTGAAATACATAAGTGACCTTAATGAACACTTTCATTTTAAAGATAAACAGTGTACTTCTATACAAACAATTCAGTTCTTAAAATAAATGTGAGATATATATAGACTTTCATTTTTTAAAAATAAAACCTTTGAATTACCTTCCAAAGACAGACACAGGATATATCTACTTTCTTCGCAAATGAAAAATTTGACCTAACTTACAAAGGCAAACATAGTTTATGTACTTTCTTCACAAATGATTGATCTTTTTTTTTTTTTTTTATGGGTTTTACATCACATCAACATTATTTCAGTTATGTAGCGATGCCCGACTATTAATGATCGAGGAAGACCCCATACTCAACTGCCCATAAGGGCTGGTCAAGGCGGATAGAACCATCGGCATTCCGTAAGTCAGTCGGAAGACTGCCTCTCATGAAAATCCATATCCCTGTCAGGATTTGAACCCACGCAAATGATTGATCTACTTTACAAAACAAATATATAAATAACCTGCTTTCTTTACAAATCAATAATTTGACCTACTTCACAAAGGCAGTTACATATGACCTACCTTTTATACAAACAAATGAATGATATGTGCTGGTCAGTATAATAGAGGCTTATAACCTTGATTATCAACATATATGATTAACTTAAAATGCTTCAAGTTAAATATCAGTCCAATGTTTTGATATATTCCATTTTAACATTGTGTTGTTGAAATTGACCAAATGATGAAGAAGGCGCAGGGATAAGACAGTTTTACAAAGACAGATAGATATGTATAACCCTCTATGTTTAGAAATAAATCATTTGACCTTCTTTACAAAGACAGATAGATATGTATAACCCTATATGTTTTCAAATTAATCATTTGACCTTCTTTACAAAGACAGATAGATATGTATAACCCTATATGTTTACAAATTAATCATTTGACCTTCTTTACAAAGACAGATAGATATGTATAACCCTATATGTTTACAAATTAATCATTTGACCTTCTTTACAAAGACAGATAGATATGTATAACCCTATATGTTTACAAATTAATCATTTGACTTTCTTTACAAAGACAGACAGATATGTATAACTCTATATGTTTACAAATAGATCATTTGAACTTCTTTACAAAGACAGATAGATATGTATAACCCTATATGTTTACAAATAACTCATTCGACCTACTTTACAAAGATAGATATGTATAACCCTGTTTGTTTACAAATAGATCATTTGACCTACTTTACAAAGACAGAAATGTATAACCCTTTTTGTTTACAAATAACTCATTCGACCTACTTTACAAAGATAGATATGTATAACCCTGTTTGTTTACAAATAGATCATTTGACCTCCTTTACAAAGACAGATATGTATAACCCTATATGTTTACAAATAACTTGTTCGACCTACTTTACAAAGATAGATATGTATAACCCTGTTTGCTTACAAATAGATCATTTGACCTACTTTACAAAGACAGATATGTATAACCCTATATGTTTACAAATAACTTGTTCGACCTACTTTACAAAGATAGATATGTATAACCCTGTTTGCTTACAAATAGATCATTTGACCTACTTTACAAAGACAGATATGTATAACCCTATATGTTTACAAATAAATCATTTGGCCTATTTTACAAAGACAAATAGATATGTATAACCCTATACATTTACAAATAGCTCATTCGACCTACTTTGCCATCCTGGGATCCTTATCAAACATGCACTTCTGCAGTAGCACACCGATAGAAATTGGACACAGTATATGGAGTGGAGAGTTGGAGAGCTTCCTTGCGGCCTGCCAGTCTTCCCCTGTAAACAATTAACAAAGAGATCTCCATGTAAACATTCAATTAAAGATTAACTCATTTGCTGGCAATTTTCTTGGGAAATCATCTCCATGTCAATTTAACTCCTGGAAAACACAGGGAAAAGCCTGTATCTGTTTAAAAGTATCATAAATTAAGTTGACACTTTAAACAAAGATTACACATAAACTATTTTGTACAATAACATACTTAATGATGCACAGTCTGAACAGATGGCCTTGACCTTTGATGACATTAACCTTTATGCTATGGCTCAATGTACAGAAACAAAGAATGCAGAATTTAACCACATGTCTTTGTCACAGATTGGCAACATAAGCACTCCACAGAATGAAGCCGATCTGCGATATTGGCAGCCAAAGAATTGAAAAAAAGAAACGCTTATCTTCTTCATATTTGATAAAAAAACGTGGTGGTTTTTAGATTTGTCCATACGAACATTCACTTGCCAATTAACAAAGACATAAATAACCTGTTCTATATTCAACAGTCATAGTTTTGACTGCAGTTATTATATATAATCTTCGAAAACTTTGTGATAAAGAGCGTATTTGCTGATAAGGTTTAAGAAAGCTTTCACTACCAATGAGTTTTATTGTTACTTTATTGAGCAAAAAGATAAATGTTTTTCTTCATCATTTCTTTTACAGAAGTAAAGTAAGTATCAAATAAAAACTTGTTTCATAAGACACAAACAGTCCCGAAAGATTTTGTGATAAATCATTATCATTACACATTTTATACTGTTATTGCCAAAAACATTTTTTTCCATTAAAGGTCTTGTAATCAATAATTAAGCAGTTGTCCTGCAATCAAGATGTCACCATGGATACCTACCTGGATGGGCCATCAGCAACTGTATTTTGTCAAGGTTGATGTTGAACTTGTCGTATGCTTTCAGCATGACGTCGTCAAGTGACATGGGTTGACCTTTCATACTGTCATCTGATTGGTTCTTCTCAGTGCTGACCTTCAGGTTACCAAGGTCGAGGACAAGTTTTGCCACGTCCCTATATAAAATGCATTCATTGCAAGATTTAACCCTTAGAATGCTGGGTAATTTTCTTAAAATAGATTTTTGTGTTCTCTGCTTTCCAAAACCTTAAATATTTGCTTAATTCTGATGAGGAAAAGTACTCAGAGTAGCAAAGATTTAACCCTAAAACTGGATTCCCTCTGAGCTACTGATGTCAAGCATTCAAAGTTTGACTGCTCAAAATGATATTTGTAAAAATCAAAATAAAATTTGTACAAATCAAAATAAATATGAACAAATCAAAATAATATTTGTACAAATCAAAATAATATTTGAACAAATCAAAATAAACTCTTACAAATCAGAATATACTCTAGCAATTCAAAATACAATGTAACCTTGATCAATTAAAAATATACTTGAACAATTATAAATATACTCAAACAAATCAACCATAATGAATCAAAATATACTTAAACAAAACACAAAATATTGGAATAAATCGAAATGTACTTGAACAAATCAAAATCATACCTGAACATTTTAAAATATACTCTTACAAATCAAAATAGACTTAAATGAATCAAAACATACCTGAACAAATCAAAATATACCTGACCAAATCAAAATACCATTAAACTATTCAAAACACAATTGAAACACATCAAAATATACTTTTTGTTTCAATTCATGAATAAATGTTTTGTACCAATTTATGAATAATGATTTGTATTGATTAATGAATAAATGATTTGTATCAATTAATGAAAAACTAACAGCCGCTCACTTTTTTTCTGTTAGAATTCCACCATGAGGGACAATCACATATGATGACTGCAGATCAATAGCAATCTCTGTGTATTTTTTCAGATCAATCGCATGTTGCAGACCTGTGGCCGATTGCTCCTTTATCTCTTCAAACTTCGACATCGCAGCTTGTGATAACCTGTAAACAATTAATTAGAGCTGCTGATAATTTTAGGACAGTGGTTAAAGGGTTGTGGATATCGCAGCTTGCAATAGCCTGTAAAAAAAGGCAATTGAAGATACTGATAATTTTACGACAGTGATCGAGAGTTGTGGATATCGCAGCTTGTAATAGCCTGTCGAAAAGTCAATTGAAGTTGCTGATAATTTTAGGACAGTGGTCGAGGTTGTGGATATTGCAGCTTGTTATAGTCTGTCGAAAAGTCAATTGATGTTGCTGATAATTTAAGGAAAGTGGTCGAGGGTTGTGGATATTCAGCTTGTAATAGCCTGTAAAAAAGTCAATTGAAGTTGCTGATAATTTTAGGACAGTGGTCAAGGGTTGTGAATATCCCAGCTTGTAATAGCCTGTAAAGAAGTCAATTGAAGTTGCTGATAATTTTAGGAAAGTGGTAAAGGGTTGTGGATATTGCAGCTTGTAATAGAAGTTGCTGATAATTTGAAAAAAGTGGTCAAGTGGTATAGACATCAGCTTCTGGACACGAGAGTCCTAGGTTTGAATACCATGAGTGGCAGGATCTGCATCGGACCTTTTATTAAGCCACATTCGGGTCAAGTACTGGTTACGTATCCAGGAAGCAGAATTGAAAGTGATGAATCTAAGTTGTAAGAAGTTGTTTCACAATGGAAGTAAAAAAAAATAAGTTTAAACTAAACTTTAAATAGTGTCTGAAATTGATATAATTTGTCTAAGTTCTTAACCTTTTCCATACCCTTTTCATACTGGTTTTAACTCTTTACCGGAAAAATAATTTTCGACTGTCCCTAATTGAAATAGTTTGCAAACGACATTTTAAAACGTAATGAAATTGGAAGATAAATTTCTGTTAGGGCAACAACATTGTGGGAAAAGGAGAAATTGCTCAATCAGAGGAATTTCTCCTTTTCCCAAACTGTTTTCAAGAGTCGTCTGTAACAAACTGGTTAAAAGTCGTTATTATTTGGTATTGGGTTAAAGAAAGACCATATGTCAGGCATAATATGACAGAGATGGTTATTGAACATTATCCACATTGAAATAGAAGCATTTTTTCAATAAGAATCTTATTGTAGTTCAATTGTTGACAAGTTTATACTTGTATGTTTATCGGTGTTGTGTTGTAAACATGAATTTACACACATGTGGTCGTCAAATAAACGATTTCCATCTTATTCACCGAGTAAAACAGAATCCCTGCAAATTCTTAAAAAAAAAAAAAGAAAAAAAAAATCAATATTTCAAATCATTAAAATGATCACGTAGCTTTTTTGAACTCAGAACTATTTTGGTAGAATAATTAATCTAATAATGGACAGGTTAATCAAAACCCCAATCGGAACTATTCAGGTATTTCCGTGAGCTGTGAAATACATCTCAGATATAAGTGTAGGGTTACAATTTTTTGGGTAAATTGCCTTCGGCTTATAACACATTTCCACAGGGTCCACATTAAGTAGTTCAATGTATATGGAAGTGTTGGGCATCCTTTTTAATCATCATTTATCGGTAACTCATATGAAATGGCAAAATGATAAGTTGTGACATATAATGTTGTGTCCTTAATCAAATTAAATTTTCTTTTTTTAAAAATGAAAGTAAAGTGACATCATTATCGCGCGGAACAATATGGCGTCATCCCTATTATTTTTTTCATTGGATAAACCTGATGTGTTCAAATTGTCAAAACCCAAGTATAAACACACACACATTAAGCTTAAAATCATTGAAGGTATCATGTATATATCTTAATCTACACTCTACGAGCATAGATTATACCACACTCACTGTTTCAGTTGTATGTCTTTCGGAGGCTTGAAAAACTCAGCCATCTGGTTGACTGTGATCTGTGAAAATAGAAATAAGAGATTAAAGCTACGTGTTAACCCTTTACCAAATGCCAAATTTCGGACTGTCCCAAATTGAAAGGGTTTGCAGACGACATCTCAAAATGTGATGAAATTGAAAAATAATCTTCTGATAGGCCAGAAAACATTGTGGGGAAAAGAAAAATTGCTCGTCACGAACAATTTCTCCTTTTCCCACAACTTTTTCTAAAGTCGCCTGCAACAAAGTGGTCAAATGTTGGTAATCTGTTAGCTGATGTGAAAAAACTTGGACATTACTTTTTATTTTCTTTGAGAACTGTAAAGCTGCTGTTCTGTTGCATGTGACTCACTTCAGAATTGCCATTGAAAGTAAAAAAAGTTCATACTTTACAATATAGAATGCAGAAAACATTACGAACAATTTCTTCTTTTCCCACCATGTTTTCAAGAGTCGTCTGCAACAAAGTGGTTATATGTTGTTTTTGATTAACCAACTAGAACCATAAGACAGTCCGGAAAAGTCCACTGATGAATATCAAGATGCCGTCACCAGGATGTCACATTTCAACTTTGACATTCTACACTTTTTTTTTGGCCATCTTTTAATTTTGTTAGAAAATTGTTAAGACCTTTCTTTTCAAAGTTCAAATAGTTTGATTTCTTCAAATCCAGATAAAATCTAGTTATGGCAAAAAATCATTAAAGTCGAACATCAAAGGTCAAGGATTCATGGTCGAAGCTAAAAGATCGAACTCACAGCATCATATACAATCTGGACGGGTCTGGTATTCACTCTGACACGAGTATCGCACTTTCCGTCGAGCGGGTTTGTCTCAAACACAAGATCAAGTAATGAGTACACCTGCTGGCTCCCCTCTGATAGGCGCGAGGACACCATTCGTGGAATGAAATCATTCTGCTGGGTACCAAGCATAATAAATTTATCCATTTTAGCTTCCACTCTGTAAAAAAAAACAAAAAAAATATTTCTTTATATTTTTACATGTTGTTTAACGCTGTATCAACAATTTTTCAGATATGTAACATGTTTCCTGGATCCACCAGTACTAGGCTAGGGGTCTGAAGTGACTTGCAAAAGGTCATTCACACGAAAACAGAGGTGTATGTTTAGCTCGAACCTGGGACCCCCAAGTTATAAGTCCCAAATTAACCACTGGGCCAGGCAGGACCTTGACTATTTTATAAAATCGCTGACGTAGGCAGAGATCAGGAAAATGCCATTTTTTTGTCGATTTTGGACTGAATCCAGTTGTACAGGACCGATAACAAGTTGAGATTTGATTAAAAAATCAGTCCGGATAATAGACGGATATGACACTCTACGCAACAAACAAAACCTCCATAAACGTATAATTAATGTTACCCTAATCGAACCTAGCACTTTGACTCCTGATATGACGTAGTTGGTTCACCAAATAACTTACTTCACAGCACTTGCAGCAGGGCGTTGTCCAATAGAAGAGAAGACATTTTTCAGCTGAAGCTTTAATAACTGTGCATCCCTGCAAAAACAAATATGGATATTCAGTGATGTCTCGTTAATCCGAACATGTCCATTCCCAACAAAATGTCCGGTTTACCGAATAAGCCGGACTTATGAAGCAGAGCATGTTCTTATACACATTAAGACATAAACGGTCTGTATGCATGTGTATACTTATAACCCTTTAGCAAACGTCAAAATTGTCGACCGTCCCAAATTGAAAGTTTGCAGACCACATATCAAAACGTGATGAAATTCAAAAATAATCTTCTGATATGGCAGAAAACATTGTGGGAAATGGAGAAATTGCTCGTTACGAGCAATTTCTCGTTTACCCACAATGTTTTCAAAAGTCGTCTGCAACGAACTGGTCAAATAATTCCGTTCCCTTACAATTTCGTTCGGATTGCGAGACATCCAGATAATCGGGGTACGGATAAACGAGGCTTCACTGTATCTCTAAAGTGGTTAGAGTACAGAACTAACAAGAGCTCTCCATAAGATAGCATGCTAAACTATTCTGAACGAGCAATCTCTCCCTTTTCCCACAATGTTTTCTACCCTATCAGTAGATTAATTTTCAATGTCATCACATTTTGTTTGTTAAGAGCAATTTCTCCTTTTCCCACAACTTTTTTGTTTTACAGTGATTGTGAAGGAGTCTTGAAGCTTGATAAAATCACTCTGACTGCACTAATCTTATATAGCAGAGCCTTGCAAATACATTATTTAACATTGGAGTCAGTGGGAATTTTGAAATATCTCAAAACGAACAGATGCAAGACCAAGAGGCGTTAATACTTACTTCAATTTGTTGTCAGAAAGTGTGACAGACAAGTTGTTGAGTTTCAGCACTAGTCGAATGGCCACAAACTAAAACGAAACATGGAATCACGTCAACATCGAAAAAAGAATACAAAACTTAAATGTAATGAAATGAGCTATCAATTTACCGTATGAAACATACATACTGAAAAGATGGTTGGTGTCTTGAATCGGAGTGATCAGTTTACCGGATAATAATCAGAAGCCAAGGCCACTAACCAATCAGAGACACCAACCATCTATTCTATTCATCCTGTTAACTTTATCAATTCAAATCAACAAACAAAATTTGGAATAAATACCTAAAAATGATTAGACAAACAGAAAATCGCTATTGACAGGTGCAAATAGGGATAATGTCATCTTATTATGGTTATCAAAAGTGTAATCAATATAAAAAAAATAACCAATAAACTCATAAACCAGGGTAAGCTCTTCCGTATTTTTCTAGCAGCCAATGGATTTAACATATTCAATAATGAAATCAGTTTTATAATAGACAATAAAATCAACTAGCCAATGAAATTGTTTCTATAATAGCAAATGATATCAACAAATACAATGAGTTTCATAAAAGTCAATGAAATAAACAAGCCAGTAGAATCAGTTTGCCACTTATGAATTCAACCAGCCAATGCAATCAGATTTATAAAAGTCAATGATATCAATAAGCCAGTGAAATCAACTTGCCAATAATGAAATTAACTAGCCAATGAAATCAGTTTTATAATAGCCAATAAAGTCGAATAGCCAATGAAATCAGTTTTATAAAAGTCAATGAAAACAATAAGCCAGTGGAATCAATTTGCCAATAATGAAAAAATGCTCTTTACTCTAAGAGAGGTCCAGGGCTCTTTTAGGTTCGATTACATTGCAGAAGGGGGGTCATTTTTCTAAGATTTGAAAGATTTTATTTCATTCAGAACGAGATATATACAACTGTTTATAAATGATCTAGAATTACAAAACATGGATTATTCCATTCGCACATGTACACTATCGATTTTAAAAATGATGAGACGCGCGACAATATGTACTCGTTCACCTCTAAACAAGTTATAAATATGCAAAGCGAGGGCCTGAAGAGATGTCAAGTCACAGTATAACGGTATCACGCATTATATGTTAAGCCAGGTCGGTGTTGGACGCAACACAATTTTTTCTATGCTTTTTGTTCCTTCTTATGCCTTTTTTTATGATAACCTTAAATATAATTCATTAAATGACAAATATTTTTGAATCAAGGTTTAAACTATTTAAAAGGACGATTAGAATATGCATAAATTTCGGTGCAATGTGTGAAAGTTTACGTTATGCCGGTCATTTTGGTAAATATGAGATAGTTGCCAGTGTTTTGATTTTGCTATTAACGTATGATCATCAAAAGCATTGCGATTGTTTGATGAAACGCACATAAGAACCGTCGTAAGTGTGATTTTAATCGCTCTTAGCCAAGTGCACTTAAGACATTTGATGAAACGGACCCCAGTTTTATAAAAGTTTATAAAATCATGTAGCCAATGAACCGGAGATCAGAAAACCCATACAGGCAAATGACCAATTAGATTCAGTGTGTCTTACCTCCTTAGGAAGTGTTGGATCTGCTTCGTTTTCCTGGTACCCGATTGCATCATACAGTTTGTTCTTCTCCTCAGCTGTGAACTGCTGATAAAACTGCTCCTCTGCAATGTACAACAGTCAATATTACAAATCATAACCCTTTCCCAAACAACAAATTTTCGTCTGTCCCATATTCAAAGAGTTTGCAGACGACATTTCAAAATGTGATGAAATTGGAAAATAATCTTTGACGGCAGAAAACATTGTTACAAGCAATTTCTCCTTTTCCCACAATATTTTCTAAAGTTGTCTGCAACAAAATGGTCAAATGTCGTTATTGTTTGCGAAAGGGTTGAATGTGAAAGTTCGAGAATAATGGAAAATTAACTTAAAAGAACATTAAATTCCCTTTTAGAGAGGAATTGAGACTGTTATATGTTCACATGGAGCTTTTATAAGAGTGAATACTATAAGGTTTGTTTACAATTAGCGACAAAACAAGGTCAGCCGAGAAATGTTGGGAGCCAATAAAACCCAAGAAATTCTCCATTTTGAATGTTCATGTTGTTAATATTGGATAAATGACAGTATTCAATGTGCTTCACATGATTTTTCTAACCAGGTGATTGCCCCTCATTAATCCAAGCCCTCCTTCCCATTTTAGATGTTACTGGAATATAAACAATGAAGTTAAAATGGTGGGCACCAAATTTGTGAAAATAATACTTTGAAATATTGATGATAAATAGTGCATGTTTTATATTGTCATGATTCTGTGTTTTTTCGCTATGATTCAACATATTCTATCATAATTTATAACTCATATTACCCAGTTTTGCAGTTTTTCTGAGGGCTAGTATGCTTTTAAGTATTCCTTTTATCAATGATATAACGGGTGTTTGATAAACATATATTAGAAAGTATATACGAGGTCTCTGAAAAGAATTGTCTGCTTGTCAATACCATTGATATACTATTGTTAGTTTGTATGCATTCATCAACTCAATTAATAGAGGATAGTCAACTCCATTCGATTGATATCAAAAATATGTCACGAGAATGTGTTGTTATCAGGTTGAAAAAACACGTTCGAAGAATGCGTTATTTCTATATGATAACAACCCATTCAAGTGACATATTTTGATATCAATCGAATGGAGTTGAATATTCTTTTCATTTCATTTCACTTCATAAAACATATTTGCCAAAATATCTCCAGAAGCGCCAAATGGAATATGAAATGGGAGGAGCAAAGCAGTAAACAATGCCCATGACGTCATTTTTGCGTCCTATGACGTCATTCATTCGTATGAATACATTTCAGAATGCAAACATTTTAGTGCCGTGTGCAAAAGTGCAGCCATAACTTTAATGCAAAGGAATGGTAAAAAATTAGTTCCATCAAATCTGATATCATCACTAGTGATGATATGACTTTTTGATATCATCACTAGTGACGATATCCTCTGTGACAAAATTGAAAATTAATACATGTACACTGAAAAAAAATCCCAGTATTTCACTGATAGGAATATAATTAAGTGTTTTATTTTCATGTTGTATGTATCATGGGCCTGTGGCATTATTACCATTTGTATTAATATTCGTTAATGTATGGAACCTATTGTGTGGTCTCAAATTACATCCAATGTTAGGAATTGCATTCAAAATGGTAAATATCTGAGTATGTACTCATATATAAACTAATGAATAGATGTGCATACATATTTTTATACATTATCTAATACGCAACATTCCCTTTTGATTGCCCTCCATAAGTTAAACTTATATATAATATTTATATTAATAATATACCATAATATATGTATTTTTTTTTATCAATATCTTTTTTTTTATTATTCTTTCATTTTCTTTCTTTTCTTTCTCGATTCATGTGATAAATATTTTTCATTGTACATATACTTATGACCATAAACTGTAATGTTTGTGTCAATAAAATCATTTCTGATTCTGAATCTGATTTTGATTCTGATGATAAACTTACGTATTTCCTGCCCAACGCCTTTGTTTTTCTCCTCCTTCTTCTTCCCCCCACCCAGCCATCCACCAAACCATCCCGCGTTCTTCTTCTCTTCCGCTCTCTTGGCACCACGCTTTGCGCTCTCCACTTCTGCTTGTTGACGCAATATGGTTATGTTAAACACATCAAGGAATCTCTCGCAGTCCTATAGTAAGGTAGAGAACCAGATTGATGTTTTATATATTGTTTAATCCATATAGTAACGACATTTACAAATTTGTTGCAGACGACTCTTTATGAGCAATTTCTCCTTTTTCCACAATGTTTTTTTCCCTATCAGTAGATTAATTTTCGTCACATCTTGAAATGTTGTCTGTAAACTCTTTCAATTTTGGACAGATGAAAATTTGGCATTGGTAAAGGGTTATAGATATTTGAGAGTCTATACTATTTTACAAGTATTTCATTGTACATAAAGGCCCCCGGCCCATCATACCACATATATTATACAATACATTTTCATGGTCATGTTTTTACTGACGCACAAAATGTCCGTGTCTTATATATTAATTTATGTGTCGACTTTCTTACTACTCATGCTTTCTACGGTTTATTTAAGTTCATAAATTCGATTTTAAACTCTAAAAACTGTGTAAAAACACATTGGAACTAATTTTGGACTTGTTGACACTATTATTTCAGTTGTTGACAATATTTCTATAGTTGTTGACACTATTTCTATAGTTGTTGACACTATTTTGACGTACCCCATTACTTTCATTCATTTTAATCATTTTTCTATAGAGTTGTGATTATCATTTGTTTCCTTCAAAAAGGAAGTACAACTTGTTATAAGCAGAAATAACATCCTTTTGGGAGGCAGCTAAGTAAACTAAAGTAAGTAAATATAGTAAATATAGTAAATAAAAACGAGGATCTTTAAAGGTACATAGAAGGAGACTAATGCTATATAAAACTGTATAAATTGGTAAACTTTTGGTCAGATTCAAATAGTTATCACCCAAAAAAAACCATCAGCACAACTTAAACATGAAAGCCAACAAGAATTAACCCAGATTAACCAGTTTAATTGTGTGATTCTTCACCCCTGACCTTGACAGTTAATACACAAATGTTTGAACCGACCAATCAGAATTTGTTATTTTGAATATGTAAACAAACAGGTTATTTATAAACATGATTGAATTGGAGACTACAATATTCCAAGCACAAAATAACTTTTGTTAAAGGAGTCTATTTAATAGGGTCTCAATGCATTCGTGAATTAATTGTCATGACTTTTATGAAAATAATAAAAGAACCCCATATTTTTTTTTAATAATTTATTTCTACTTATCTCCTTTTATGTGCCTTTAAACATTTAAGAGTTTAAGACGTTTTTATCAATTTTAGACTCTTTGTTTGAGGTTAAGTTCAGATTTTCAGTTTCATGATGAAAGATATGTAAATTTGTTTCCTTCGATCATATTTATATTTATGTTAAGGTACAGTGGTTTATATTACTATTTTTCAAGCAAGGATACATTTGTTGGTGTGAACTGTGTAAGACAGTAGTTCATATCTGTTAGATCTGTTGGAAATTAGATTAACTCGATTTTCACAATTACCATTTTAGTTAAATCATTTTCTTCTTAACCATATGTTTTTATTAAACTACTGTTTTTTTAAAACCACATGTATATATATATTTTGAGCTAAATATCTAGTATATATATTTTGAGCTAAATATCTAAACTTTTTAAAAATTACTTTAACTTACATCTTAAGTTTCGATATAATTGACATTTAACTGTGTCTACAAGTATACTCAATATTTTGTAATTAATTGTTTGTCAACTATTAACATGTTTATATGTTTACGAGCAGGTTTTATATCATCTAATAAATATTGACCAACATTGAAGTGTAAGCCGTCTAAGTAAAGTCGTGTATCTATGGACCTTTATGGGATATACAACGTATGTCAGTCAGCATCTAACTGCTTTTTTATCCAACCTTTATTTTCTTGATCTGAACCCCTCTGTTTGTAATTCCAACTACAGTACTTGCCTTTTTTTTCTTTTTTTAAAAATAAGTCAAAAGTCTTGATTGAAATTGCCAAACATTCTATTTCATTTAGTTGGCACACTCTATTGGCAAACATTGAGACTTTTTTCAAGGAACAAGTGAGAACAATCGAACCATTTTGATAACAAGTACTAACATGAATGGGTCATATTTATAATCAAGGATAATCAGTTACATTTCTTATGTAGTCAATCCATTTAAGCCTTTAATTGATCATTTAAACTGTCAAGGATATACACTACGAAGAGGGAGAGCAATTAGCATGAAGCCTACAATTCTTTGTTCTTTTCAGTCTTTGTATGGAACAAAACTCTTACATCAAGATCTTTCTGGAGCTCTTTCGAAACTTTTTTGTTTTCCAGTTTTTGGATATACGCCTGACGGTATCTCTTTTTCATGTCCCGATGCAGTTTAATTTGGTTCCATGCCCACATTCTTCGTCTGCGTCGTACAGTCTCCTCAAGTATACAGGAATAGGCAAACTTCCACCTTTTCAAAATAAATAAAAATTAGACTTTCTACCTATTTAAGACAGATAAAAATTAACACTTTCTACCTATTCAAGACAGCTTATATTAAAACTTTCAACCTATTTAAGACAGATATAAATAAACAATTTCTACCTATTCAAGACATGTTAAAATTGACACTCTCTACCTATTTAAGACAGATAAAAATTAACACTTTCCACCAATTTAGGACTGATAAAAATTAACATTTTTCCCTTGCAAAATCTGACTGGTTTCTCGTCCAAATGATCTAAATGTAGCTATTTCATTCTACATCTGGATGCACTTTCATCTCATTTCTAATTGGTCCACACTTTTAATTCTTGTCTCCTATTGGTCCCCTTCAGCCCAGTGGGGCAAGACTGAGGCGTTTTTATTCTTTCATCATCCAAGTTAACTGGTTTCCTGTCTTTCCTTATATGGATATGATGGCTGATATTTTATGAATTTTAAAAATTAATCCACAAATTGGTTCCCCTTCTCCTCTAGGATGCAGGCATACTAGCATTTAAACCATTTACCAAACAACGAATTTTCGACTTTCCCAAAGTCAAAGAGTTTGCAGACGACATTTCAAAATGTGATGAAATTGAAAAGTATTCTTTAGATATAGAAGAAAACCTTGTGGGAAAATGGGGAAGTTGCTTTTATCGAGTAATTTCTACTTTTTCTACAATGTTTCCAGAGCTGTCTGCAACAAAGTGGTTAAATGTTGTTATTGTTTGGGAAAGGGTTAAATTTCAATTTTCACATTAAAATTAAAATTTCATAAATGAAGTAGGCAAATACAATTTGTAATCCAGGAAAGATTCTTATAATATGAAACTTTTATTATTAAAATGGCATCTGCTTTGTTTATCTTTAATTTTGTTTTTCTGACTTTTCTTCATTACCCAGGTCTTACCTTAGTCAGGAAAAACTTTACATATTTCCATCCTCCATGAAAGTTACTCACCATTTAGAGATGTTCTTTTTCAAAGGCAGGATACTTGGTGGTTTGTGTTTCCTATAGATGCCCATTAAGTTTACCCGCTCAAACCCCTCTAGCATCTCAAGAACGTCATTGTACTATGAGAAAACAAAATACATGTGTTTTTTTCATTGAGGTTTAAACCCTTTACCAAACGATGACGACATTTGACCCGATTGTTGCAGACGACTCTGGAAAATATTGTGGAAAAAGGAGACATTGCTCCTAACGAGCAATGTCTCCTTTTTCCACAAAGTTTTCTGCCCTATCAGATGATTATTTTCTCAATTTTGTCACATTTCGAAATGTCGTCTGCAAACTCTTTCACTTTGGGACAGTCACAATTTTTTGCGTTTGGTAAAGGGTTTCACTTTGTTCAACTGTAGTTATAAACAGAATTTAGTGCTATCTACCAAAACAAGGCATAGAAAAGGTGTCTTTCCCTAAGTAACCTCACAAATGTGAGGAAATTTGGAAGTTTAGGAGTTATTTTCTCTAAAACTGTGCAACAGCTATACTGTTGTATGGTACATACCTTCGAAATCTTTCTTCGAAAACATTTTCCCAACAATTCAGTCACACCAGCTCTTTGGTTTCAATTATATAACTTCCCAAAATTAACAGGCTACGGCCTCTTACCCATTCAAGGAAACAAATTAAAAGGCCTAGGCCACTTTCCCTTTCAAGGAAACAAATCAAAAGGCCTAGGCCACTTTCCCTTTCAAGGAAACAAACCAAAAGGCCTAGGCCTCTTTCCCATTCAAGGAAACAAATTAAAAGGCCTAGGCCTCTTCCCCATTCGAGGAATCAAACTTAAAGGCCTAGGCCTCTTTCCCTTTCAAGAAATCAAATTAAAAGGCCTAGGCCTCTTCCCCATTCAAGGAAACAAAACCCTTTCCATACCTGTACTTTTGCAAGTCCTATGGAAATGTCGTCAAACAGAATTGTGAGAGACACTTTAGGAATGGAGAATTGCTGTTCCTCAGGCTTAGTGTTCAGCTTCAAATGGGCCACGGATGAAATCGGCCGTATCACTGAAAATAACATTTATTTATATATTATTTAAAGGCTCATGATAGCATTAGGAACTACTCAGCCCTTTCTTAAAGGCTCATAAAAGGAGATTGATGCTTCATCAGTCGATAGTATTTTGTAAACTTTTGGTCAGATTCAAATATGTATCACCAAAAAAAAAAACATCGGCACAACTTAAATATGAAAGCCACAAAATATACCAGATTAGCCAGTTTACTAATTTAGATTGACCTTTGACCTGGTCACATGATACACAAATTTTCAACCGACCAATCAGAATTCCTTGTTTTAATGGTCACATTTTGACATGTTGACTGCAAACTCTTTGTATTTGGGACAGTCGGGAATTTGGCAATTGGCCAACTGTTAACCAAACGCATGTCATCAATGACATGAGATACAATCTGCCAAAGGTAGTAGATACACCATGTTTTGATTAAATTGTCATAACATTGAAAAATGAAATCACATAGCCCATCTACGTTAAAATATTTTAAAATCTCGGTGAGGGCATTTATATAGAGAATAGAGAAAAGTCCCAAAGTGACACTAGTGACAGGATAAAACAAGTCATTTATATAGAGAATAGAGAAAAGTCCCAAAGTGACACTAGTGACAGGATAAAACAAGTCATTTATATAGAGAATAGAGAAAAGTCCCAAAGTGACACTAGTTACAGGATAGGGCATTTATATAGAGAATAGAGAAAAGTCCCAAAGTGACACTAGTGACAGGATAGGGCATTTATATAGAGAATAGAGAAAAGTCCCAAAGTGACACTAGTGACAGGATAAAACAAGTCATTTATATAGAGAATAGAGAAAAGTCCCAAAGTGACACTAGTGACAGGATAAAACAAGTCATGTATATAGAGAATAGAGAAAAGTCCCAAAGTGACACTAGTGACAGGATAAAACAAGTCATTTATATAGAGAATAGAGAAAAGTCCCAAAGTGACACGAGTGACAGGATAAAACAAGTCATTTATATAGAGAATAGAGAAAAGTCCCAAAGTGACACTAGTGACAGGATAAAACAAGTCATTTATATAGAGAATAGCGAAAAGTCCCAAAGTGACACTAGTGACAGGATAAAACAAGTCATTTATATAGAGAATAGAGAAAAGTCCCAAAGTGACACTAGTGACAGGATAAAACAAGTCATTTATATAGAAGATAGAGAAAAGTCCCAAAGTGACACTAGTGACAGGATAAAACAAGTCATTTATATAGAGAATAGAGAAAAGTCCCAAAGTGACACTAGTGACAGGATAAAACAAGTCATTTATATAGAGCATAGAGAAAAGTCCCAAAGTGACACTAGTGACAGGATAAAACAAGTCATTTATATAGAGAATAGAGAAAAGTCCCAAAGTGACACTAGTGACAGGATAAAACAAGTTATAAATTAGGTTATAAACTGGTTGAGCTTGTTCTAAAAAAAGAAAGACTGAGGTGACATGACATTTTTTCATCATTTTTGGTAGGAATCATTGTGACAAAAGAATAAATTGCTCATCATGAGGTATTATGGAGAAATGTTTTACTTGCAATTATTGATTTCATGAAATACTTTTTTTAATATATTGATAACACAAACAAATAAATCTGTCAAATGAACTTATGATAAACAAAAATGTTAAAAAGTTTGTTTTTGTCATTATGAGAATACAAACACAACTTGTTTTCTCCTAGATAATTCTTTAAAGCCAGAATGCCCCCAAAACTAAAAAGAGAATAGATGGTTGGAGTCGTGAATCGGAAATGTTATCGGGCAAGGCTTAGGAATATTATCCGGTGAGCCGAAGGCGAAACGGATAATGATCCGAAGCCGAGCCAGATAACTTTTCCCATTCAAAGACACCAACCATCTATTCTATTTATCCTGTTACCTTTATGTATTCTTTACGACAAAAAAGGAAAAAAATAAGTAGAGCATGATGTAAATATGACGTCATTTCGTTCTTATGACATCATGATTCGTCATGTGCATGTGTTACATGGTTAGTGCCGGATATCACTAATGTTATACGGTACCTAGTTATCGGTCCCAAAATGGCACTAGTGATAGGATAAATTTTCATGAGAGGTACTCGCCTGACTGACATACAGAGTGCCGATGATTCTACCTCACTTAACCAACCCTTGTGGGCAGTTGAGTTTGGGGTCTTCCTCCACCATAATGAGTTGGCATCGCAATGTAACTGGAATAATGTTGACGCCATGTTTAACCATATATAAATAAATAAACAATTGAAAAAAGGAATTACTTACAGTATTGGAAGGCTGGCTTCGATTCTGGTAGCATCACGCTCTTAAGAGATTTCTGCAGAGACAAACATAACGCATTGTTGTTGAAAATTATCAAATTATTTTACTCACAGTTCCTTTTTTAATTAATCCATGCACTTAATATGTCTATATCCGGCAAAGTAACTTTGTAAGAACGGTTTAAAAAATGCTAGGTGACAATTTTCTTGCTCCAGATACATTTTCTCTGCACCTGCGCGCTGAAATAGGAAAAAAATGTAAAGCGGTTTTTAATTGTCTAACGGCAATTAATGCCATTATTTGGTGGTATATGCATTTATTTTACATAATTTGTCTCATCAATTGACTTTGAAAGGCCATTTTGTGATTAAAATTCCGAAAATCCAACACTATTTTGATCCTTCTAAATTTCGACGTTAGATTGCCCAATCAGAAAATAGAAAGCAACCTTCACATCGAATTAATTTGACTAAGGGCTAAGGAAGCACTATTGACCTACCAGAATGTCTGCTTTATCCAGTCCATCCAAAAGCTCTGAGCTGCTGTTCCAATAGACTGCAAGTGATTCCAACTTCACAAGCTGAAAATAAGCAAAATAGTGAGGTAGAATTTGTCGTAGTGGGCAACAGTGGTGCAGATGTTAACCTTCAACCTTCTGTACCAAGGGTCCCGGTTTAGATCCCCCGTTAGACCCTGTTAAGTAAAGTAAAATTTTGTCGTAGTGGGCGACAGTGGTGAGGATGTTAACCCATTACCAAGCAATAACAACATTTGACCAGTTTGATAAAAAAAAGACTCGGGAAAAAATTGTGGGAAAAGGAGCATTTACGAGCTTTACGAGCAATTTCTCCTTTTCCCACAATGTTTTCTGTCCTATCAGAAGATTATCCTTCAATTTCATCACATTTTGAAAGGTTGTCTGCAAACTCTTTCAATTTGGGAGAGTTGAAAATTTGGCATTCAATAAAGGGTTAAGGATTGACCTACTCTTCGAAAGGACTTGAGTTAGATCCCCGTTAGGCGCCGAGAAAATTTGCTAGGACTGACCCACAAATAGGCGCAAATACTTGTTTAGTGTCCAGGAAGCAGTCATCTAGAGTGGGTTTAATAAGCTTCAAGCTACCTAAACAATCGATGTTAAAGGTCCATTAAAGGAGATTATTGCTATATCAAACTACATTATTTGGTGAACATTTGGACAGATTCAAATAGTTATTACCAGAAAAAACCATCAGCACAATTGAAATGTGAAAGTAAACCAGAAATAACCCAGATTAGCAAGTTTAATCATTCAGATTTCATGATTCTTCACCTCTGACCTTGACAGTTGATGCACAAATTTTTGAACCGGCTAATCAGAATTCGTTATATTGAATATGTAAGCAAACAGGTTGTTGATAAACATGATTGAATTGGAGACAACTATATTTCAAGCACAAAATAACTTATTTTAAATGAGTCTATTAAATAGGGTTTCGATGCATTCCTAACTAATTCTCATGACTTTTATGAACATAATAAAGGACTACATATATTTTTTCAGTAATTCATTTGTACTCCTCTCCTTTGAAATTGATGTGCCTTTAAACAAATAATACTGATGGGAATTCCCTAAAAAGGGAACTGTCAGATTCTATCAGGAATGGTGTAAGAATGAGTATAACCCTTTACCAAATGCCAAATTTTCGACTCTCCCAAATCAAAAGAGTTTGCAGACAATGTTTCAAAATGTGCAGAAATTGGAATATAATCTTCTTATCTATTCAGATAGGGTAGAAAACATTGTGGTTAAAGAAAAAAATGCGCGTTATGAGCAATTCCTCCTTTTCCCACCATGTTTTCCAGAGTCGTCTGCAACAAAGTGATTAAATGTTGTTATTGTTTGGTAATGGGATAAGGCAAAAATTGAACTTCATTTTGGAAGTGGTTAATATTAAAAACTTCTTTAGTTGAAACCTACTCATTTTACATTGATTGCTAAACAAATTCTTATAACTTCGATTTATTCTTTCACTGCCAATTAGCTCATAGAACTGGCTATTTCTTTCATCAAGAATACCTCTCTAACATATATGTTTTAGTGGGTTTTTTTTCAGTTTTGGGGGAAAGAGGTTGGGTCCCACGAGGGGGGTACATTGTGCGAAAAAGGGGAAATTTCTAGTCTAAGCAAGCAACTACAAAATCAAGTTTAAATACTATAATTCAACATTCATCAACATGTTATGTACATGTTTGAAGTTCAACACATCTTGATTAAGACTGAATAACACTTCAAAGAGGGGAATTTTTCAAATATTTGAAGGAAAAATATATACTCTAGAAAGGGGAGAATGGGGCCAAATAACGCTGAATATTTTATCCACAACAAAACGCTGTGTTTGGTCCCATCATGTCAGAATATGACCCACACTTTTCATTTTTATTTATTCTATATATTAACATTTTTTTCACCATGGGCCAAACAAGCCCAACTTTTCTGATAAAGAATTGAAACTGTTAATGTATAATTCAAAATATTACTGTTTTAAACAAAGTGTATGGTCTAATTTGATCAATCACTTGGGTACCGTTTTACGAAACATTTTATGCATTTTATTTCATTGATGGGCTATTAAAGCAATATTGCAATTGACACATCATTGAAATCGTCCTCGAAGCTTGAGACGCTTCCAATGACGTATCACATTACAATATTATACTTTCATTAAGAATATCCATGTTTCCCAGTTGTGACTTAATGGAAATATTTTCCTTAAGTTGTTTAGTAAATTAAGTGATTATAACCACATTTCACCACTTTGTTGCAGACGACTTAAGAAAGTGACAAGCAATTTCTCCTTTTCCCACAATATTTTGTACTCTATCAGAAGATAACTTTCCAATTTCATCACATTTTGAAATATTGTCTGCAAACTCTTCCAATTCAGGACAGTCGAAAATTTGGCGTTTGGTAATGGGTTTAAGTTTAAACATTGCTGGGTGAAACAAAGTGTATGTGTAAGATTTGTTCAATCACCTTGATGTGAAGAGTGTCAATGCTAAACATACCTTGTAGATCTGTATAACCGCATCCTTGATGATACAAGGTTTCCAGTTTTCATCGGTCGTCTGCAAAGTAAGTAAACTTAAATACAAATACAAATACAGTCTAACTTGTTTAAAGCAAACACCCTTTTAAGCAGCCAACCTGCCTTAAACAACCACTACAGAAAGTCTCATTGTTAGATATATAGTGTACATTAATTTGTGTTAAGCAGCCAACCTGTCTTAAACAGCTAATTTACTCTGTCCCATAGGCTGGCCTCTTAAGATAAGTTTGACTGTACATAAATCTATTTTGATTGAATGGTGTTTAACGCAGTACCAACAATTTTTTCATTTTCAGTTATGTAACGGCTTTCGTGGATCCACCAGTAATAGGGTAGGGCTCTTACGTGACTTGCCAAAGGTCACTCCCACGAAACCAGAGGTGTCGATCGGGCTCGAACCCAGGACCCCCAAAGTTTTAAGTCTGCCACCTTAACCACTAGGCCACGAAGGACCAACATACCTTTACACAATGGAATAAAAACTTATTTTCAATACTCAGTTGTGCTTCAAAATGTACTTTTTACACAGCTCTCTTGTTGAGTGTTAGTTATTATTCATAGCATACAGGTAATTCAAATAGAAAGATTTTGAGTTTCGATCTAAACTTCAAAGACAAGCCGGAAAGGTTACATGTTCATATGATGCTTTTAAAAGGGCTAAGACAATAAGGTTTGTTAACAATATGCCATGAAACAAGGTCAGCCGAGAATTGCCAGGGTATATTTCGTAAACAGTCGGGCACCAATGAAATCGGAGAAATTCTCCATTTTGAATATTCAAGATATATAACAATATTTTTGTGTGCATCACATGACTTTTCTCAACAGGTGACTGAGCGAGTATCGTTCTTTTTAGATATAGATTGGGTGTTAAAGATGAAGTCAAATTGTGGGGTACACAATTTGTGAAAATAGCACTGTGAAACATTGATATTAAATAAAACAGGCATTATTATGACATGACGATGTGGTGGTTGGCTGTTTTTCAACATGTTGTTTTAACATGTTGTTTCATAATTTTTAACTCATTCTACCCAGTTTTGCAGTTTTTTGAGCGCTAGTTGCTTTTTAGAGATTTGCTGGATTTTTTTCCCTTAATAGTTCCTTTAACATGGCACAGATTGAGAACAGCTAAGAGATTCAAATGGAAAAAATATATTTCAAATGTATGAGTTTTGACACTTTTTTAAGAGATTTACTAAATGAATGGTGTTTTAAGGCCAATCAATATCGAAGATAATTTAGCGCATTTAATAAGAGATATACCAGATTTTACACTGAATGAAAGCTACTTTAATGTGGCACCAATAGAAAACGGCTGCTTGGGATTGGATTCAAGGGATTCAGACTGATGTAAACAAATCTTTTCGACATATCTAATGAGATTAACTAGATTTTTACCCTGAATAGAAGCTCCTTCCGAATAGGGGATTCAGATGTACAAAAATCTTTGCAACATGTCTAAAAAGATTTATGAGATTTAACCCTGATTTTTTTTTATATATATATATATATGTATATGGGTTTTACATCACATCACATCTACATTATTTCAGTTCTTTAGCGATGCCCGACTCTTAATGATGGAGGAAGACCCCATATTCAACTGCCCATAAGGGCTTGTCAAGGCAGGTAGAACCATCAGCATTCCGTAAGTCAGTCGGGAGACTGCCTCTCATGAAATTCCATATCCCTCTCAGGATTTGAACCCACGCGGAGAGAGGCCATGTGATTTCAAGTTCTGGACTCTAACCACTAGGCCACGGAGGCCCCTTACCCTGAATAGAAGCTCCTTTAATGTGGCACCGATAGAGAACGACTGCTTGGGGTTGGTGTTAAGTGATTCAAGTATGCTTTTAAGAGATTTACTAGATTTGATTTTTACCCTGAATAGAAGCTCTTTTAATGTGGCACCGATTGAGAACGGCTGCTTAGGGTTGGTGTATTGATCCTCAAACCGGATGTGAATGTTTCTGACTTCCACCTGAAGATTCTTTATGACTTGCGTAGCCATCTTCTCTGCAAATGAATCTTTCTTCTTCTCCTTGGGCAAATCTGAAATTTATTTTTTCATTTTGATTGCGATGTTATGCTGGAAAACAAAAGTAATCTGCTGAAAGAATGCATAAATGCCTACTCTTCCATGGGTGCCGCCAATTGCAATCTGTTTTATATGGTAAACATTTATCACATAATTTTAATATTAGACCCCAAGTTGTCTTAGTACTTTTGATTTCTGTTTTCGATGATCATGATCAGCAGAATGCTTTAAAAATAAATACTGCAAGAGATCAGGGTTGTGGCGCCGCTTGCTATCTACCATCATGCCCCATTAAACGTTTATTATCAGTACTTGATTATTTTGGTCTTCTTAATACCTGGTTATTTTCTTTTTTCTATCTTTTATATAATCTACATACATATCAACATACAATCTTAATAAATGGTTATTTTTTTTATATAATCTACATACATATCGATATACAATCTTAATAAATGGTTATTTTTTATTTTATTATATATATAATCTACAAATATCGATATACAATCTTAATAAATAGTTATTATTATTTTTTTTATATAATCTACATACATATTGATATACAATCTTAATAAATAGTTATTATTTTTTTTATATAATCTACATACATATCGATATACAATCTTAATAAATGGTTATTTTTTATTTCATTATATATATAATCTACATACATATCAATATACAATCCTAATAAATGGTTATTTTTTTTTATATAATCTACATACATATCGATATACAATCTCATAGATAGTTATTATTTATTTTATTATATATATAATCTACATACATATCGATATACAATCCCAATAAATAGTTATTATTTATTTTATTATATATATAATCTACATACATATCGATATACAATCTTAATAAATAGTTACTATTTATTTTATTATATATATAATCTACATACATATCGATATACAATCTTAATAAATAATTTTTTTTTTATATAATCTACATACATATCGATATACAATCTTAATAAATAATTATAATTTTTTTTTTATATCATCTACATACATATTGATATACAATCTTAATAAATGGTTATTTTTTTTAGATCATCTACATACATATCGATATGCAATCTTAATAAATGGTTATTATTTATTTTATTATATATATAATCTACATACATATCGATATACAATCTTAATAAATAGTTATTATTATTTTTTTTATAATTATAATCTACATACATATCGATATACAATCTTAATAAATAGTTATTATTTATTTCATTATATATATAATCCACATACATATCGATATACAATCTTAATAAATAGTTATTATTTTTTTTTTATATAATCTACATACATATCGATATACAATCTTAATAAATAGTTATTATTTATTTTTTTATATATATAATCTACATACATATACAATCTTAATAAATAGTTATTATTATTTCTTTTATATAATCTACATACATATCGATATACAATCTTAATAAATAGTTATTATTTATTTTATTATATATATAATCTACATACATATCGATATACAATCTTAATAAATAATTATTATTATTTTTTTTATATAATCTACATACATATTGATATACAATCTTAATAAATAGTTATTATCTTTTTTATATAATCTACATACATATCGATATACAATCTTAATAAATAATTATTATTATTTTTTTATATAATCTACATACATATTGATATACAATCTTAATAAATAGTTATTATCTTTTTTATATAATCTACATACATATCGATATACAATCTTAATAAATAGTTATTATTTTTTTTATATAATCTACATACATATCGATATATATCGATATACAATCTTAATAAATGGTTATTATTATTTTTTTTTATATAATCTACATACATATATATTTTGTTATTGAGTACGCAGTTACCCATTTAATTGTGCCAATTCCTTTACCCATTAGCATTGCGAGTAAATTGATTGTTATTTGATTATACTGCTATGAGTTACTATTAATTAAGGCTATAAACATGGTTAAGTAAACATAAACACATCAGAAAAGTTTGGTTTTAAAAAAAGGTACGTTTTCTATAACCTAAAACTTTCCTTCCTTTATATTACAGAGAGGGACCATGAAGTACAGGGAGGACTATGAAAAACATAGAGGGGCCATTAAGTACAGAGAGAGACCATGAAGTACAAATAGAGGCCATTAAGTAAAGAGAGGGACCATGAAGTACAAGAGGACCATGAAGAACAAAGAGGACTATGAAGTATAGAGGGGCAAGGAAGTACAAAGAGGACCATGAAAACAACATAGAGGGGCCATTACGTACAGAAAGGAACCATGAAGTACAAATAGGGGCCATTACGTACAGAGAGGGATCATGAAGTACAAAGAGGACCATGAAGTACAGGGAGGACCATGAAGCATAGAGGAGAAAGGAAGTACAAAGAGAACCATGAAGTACAAAGAGGACCATGAAGCATAGAGGAGCAAGGAAGAACAAAGAGGACCATAAAGAATAAAGACGACCATGAAGTACAAATAGGGCCCATTAAGTACAGAGAGTGACCATGAAGTACAAATAGGGGCCATTTAGTAGAGAGGGACCATGAAGTACAAATAGGGGCCATTAAGTACAGGGAGGACCATGAAGTACAAATAGGGGCCATTAAGTACAGAGAGGGACCATGAAGTACAAATAGGGGCCATTTAGTAAAGAGAGGGACCATGAAGTACAAATAGGGGCCATTAAGTACAGGGAGGACCATGAAGATCAAGGAGGACCATGAAGCATAGAGGGGCCATGAAGTACAAAGAGGACCATTAATAACAAAGAGGACCATGAAACACAAATAGGGACCATGAATAACAAAGAGGACCATGAAGCATAGAGGGGGCATAAAAACAGAGAGGACCATGAAGCATAGAGGGACCATGAAGAACAAAGAGGACCATGAAGTACAAAGAGGGCCATGAAGTACAAAGAGGACCATGAAGCATAGAGGGACTATGAAGAACAAAGAGGACCATGAAGTACAAAGAGGGCCATGAAGTACAAAGAGGGCCATGAAGCATAGAGGGGGTATGAATAACAGAGAGGACAATGAAGCATAGAGGGACCATGAAGAACAAAGAGGAACATGAAGTACAAAGAGGTCCATGCCATGAAGCATAGATGGGGCATAAAGAACAGAGAGGACCATGAAGCATAGAGGGGCCATGAAGAACAAAGAGGTCCATGAAGCATAAAGGGACCATGAAGCAAAAAAGGGCCATGAAAAACAAAAGAGGCCATTAAAATCTGTATTAAACCCATTGACCATGAATGTCACCAAACCACCAATCCCTTTTCCCAAACCTTCGATCCAAGGCCCAGATACTCACCTTTTTCTGCTTCAAGTTTTTTGGCCTCTTCCAAAGCTAGGAGTTTCTTCTGCTTGGCCTCCTGTCTCTGCTTCTCTTCTTTTTCTGCATTGTACTTCATTCCTGAAATAAAACATTGAATAGATAGACAATAGATGGTTGGTGTCTTTAACCCTTTACCAAACACCAAATTCTCGCCTGTCCGAAATTGAAAGAGTTTGCAGACTTTTCAATATGTGATGAAATTGGAAATAAATCTTCGGATAGAGCAGAAAACACAGTGGGAAAAGGAGAAATTGCTTGTAACGAGCAATTTCTCCTTTTCCCACAATGTTTTCTAAGGTTGTCTGCAACAAAGTGGTCAAATGTCGTTATTGTTTGGGAAAGGGTTAAACAACCCATTCTATCTATCCTTTTAACTTTAAGGGTTCTTATAAAAAAACAAAATGAAATCTAAAAAACAAAAAAACAAGAAAAATGATCTGTCACCTAACTGTTTGTTATATGGTTAGTTTTGTATATCACACTCCACCAACCCCTCAGCATCAAGCGCCCTAGTGCTGAAACATATCCTTGGAAAGACCCAGAAGATTAATTAAAAGCTACAAAAAAGTCCCTGCATATTACGGGATTCAAACTCGCGACCAATGTGTCAAGAGGCTGAAGCTCTTCCCCTTACTGTTCTCCTATTTGTGTGGAAAAAGGTTTCTTTAATTGGTCTGAATTAAAAAAAATAAACAACTTATTAACTTACCGACATTTGGGACTGCCAATGCATATAAACCATCTATAGACACAATCACAGGTTCTGTGTACAGATTCTTCCATGGTATCTTAAGGGTAAGTGTTCCTGTAAAATAAGTGGTTTTGTTTGTTTTACAGTGGACCCTCGTTTATCCGAACACTTTTGTTCCCAGGAGAAATGTTCGTATTAACGAATTTTCCGGAATAAAGTATATGCGAGTTACAGCGAAATGTTTACCTTTACACGGTGTCGGTGTATCATGATCATTACTATGAAGTAAGAAATACACAATTATTTCTTTTGAAGGGAAATATAAAGTGTGTTAAGGAAGTGTTTATTTGGTCAAAACGGATTTTTTAAAAAAATGACAATTTGAAGCAATGTTTTTCGAGAAGTTAAATTTCCTTAAGATAGCTCTGAAAAGAACTCTTTGATTAGCTGATAGCAGCTTGGGGGATGGGTTCTCTGACAAGAGTGACAAAAGAAGGCTTTTTGGTAAAAGGCCCTTAAAAGGGCAGTTAAGCATATCGATTGAGTAATAAATGAAAATGATTGCCATACATTGTCTTCCGATCGCTGTCTAAGCAGCCAATCAGCCAATCAACACCTTTTACAAACTCAACTATCGACATGCGACCGTAATTACAATAATGTAAGACCAATCAACTGACAGAATGACTGATTAACAAACAATCAACACCTTCCAGTACACTACACTAGGTGAAATGTTATGGTCAAGCATACGTGACAGTTTGCAAAACGTGTGAATGCCGTTTACAACAGAAGACCGATCCCTTCATTCGCAACTGTAACCGCAAAATTAACGATTTTACTGGTTTCCGGACTAGCCATACGCATATACTATGAAAAGTGACTGTTGGTTCCCGAATATTTTTGTCCGGTTCCGGAACGCGGATGAACGTGTATTCATTTATTTTCATTTGGGGTTTACATCTTTCAATGCACTTTATTGGGTAGTTGGATTAATTAGCATAGCATATCAAATTCAGGGGCGTGCCTGGCCCTATTTTGAAGATACACACCATTAGGGGGTCCTGATACACTGCAGCTCCTTTATTACGCGATCCGTTACATGTATATCGCGATATTCATTATAACGCGGGTCTCCTATGGCTCCCAATATTTCAAACACATTAGGCTTAAACAATAGCCTAAACCTCCCCCTTTCTGCAAAATGACGCGGTCGGCATCCTAAATAGAAAGTCTACCTACAATTGCACTCCGAAACGTGAAAATCAATAACTCCCTAGTTATCCTCATTGATTGTCACGGTCTTTTAAACAAAGCGCGTGACCTTTATACGTACACAATCTGTGACCCGAGGGAAGATTTAAATCTATGTGTACATAGTGTCGATAAATTACATAATATCATTAGATTGCACACGCTTATTCAGGGGAGTGTTTAATGCCTGATTAACTCAAAACTTAGAGCAACTACAGGTTTTTACCGGACACAGATGCATAAATCCCCTCAACAACCCATGCTTTTCCCCAAACCTAGGGCGTCCAACCGTATGCACACTTTTTAAACAAATATCACTAACACATGAAGTTTTAACTTCTTTGTTTCCATCATATGTATGTATGTATATGTATACACACACCTAGTTTAAATGGTAAAGCATTAGGTACACATGCTGAGAGAGCTATCAATAAAATTTACTCACTCCTTACTTGGAGTTTAAATCTATAAATAGTACATGGATTTAACTGAATCCAACCTCTTTTTTCTGTAGTGTGTATTTAAACTGCACGTTGCCTCTATCAATGATCCTTAACTTGAATCGTAATAAAACAAATAACAACATTATTTCAGTAATGTTGCGATGCCCTGATCAGAGCTCCAGATAAGATTTCGGGTCAATTCGTTTTCACTACAATATTTTTTTCGCAATTAGTTTTTTTGCATAATTCAACATTTTCAAATAGTTTTTTTTCTAACAATCAACTATTTTATAACAAACTTACGTTATATCTTTAATGACTGAGCTGGGAGAGCTCCTAAGTGCTTCCCTTAAAATCTGCTTAAAATCAATGTAAATTGGATGAATGACAGTTCTTTTATGTGTTTCAAGTGATTTTTCTAACCAGGTGATCCCAACTCATTAATCCAAGTGCTCCTTGCTATTTCAGATGTTACCCGTATGTAAGCAATGAAGTTAAGTTGGTGGGCACCAAGTTTGTGAACATAGCACTTTAAAAAATAGATGATGAATAGTGCAGGCGTTTTTTGTCATGTGGAATTTCGCTAAAAACATAGGCACAATGAACTGTTGATTTTCATGTTTTTGGGTCAGTGTTGTTTAATATACGAAGAACATTTCAAATGAATATCGCCATCTGAGCCTTCAATCTTTAACCAGGGAAAGTAACTTTTCCATGCCGAGATCTGTTTTTGTGTGATGCTGGGTGTTTTTGGTTTGACGATCTTCGATTCTGCTTCGTTAACTACTTTTGACACGATATCAAATAAGACTTCCAACAATAGACTTCAGACTTTGTTCTAGGCGCGAAATGAACCCAAGAATACCCAAGTTCTTATGAACTCGTCTACGCTTAACAGCCAACATCATTATATAAAAATAATTTCATTGTAAACAGAAAACGGAAGCGGAAATGAAATTATAGACTGGGAACTGGTCTCCCATAAAAAACATAGTGGAGCTTGTAGACAGCAGGGGACCAGTGTAAAAGAATTATTCGTAACCAATAATTCTCAGACTTAGTATCGGAAATCTCTGATTTGATCTATGCTGCGCAGCACTCGAAAATATGTATGATCAAATTACGGTCAAAATTGTTTCTCTTTATCTCAATTCGTTTTGGTACGATGGATTTTGATTTTCAATTCGTTTTTTCTGTGTAAATAATTCGTAATAACGATTAAACGAATCTTATCTGGAGTTCTGCCTGATGATGGAGGAAGGTCCATACTTTACCTTACTGCCCATTATGACTCAGGGTCTTCCCCAGCTTTCTTAAGCGCTGTGGGGCCTCAACGCTTGAATTTTAAAATCAAGAAACCCCTAGGGCCTTTATTTGTCCACAGTGCTTTAAATTTGTCCTGCACACAGTCAGTCTGCTTGCTGCTGACATTGTTTGATACATTTAATTTGGTTTAAAACAGTGATTTTTGTCTTTTTGTCAAAAAATGTACCTAAAAACTGACAAGGAAGGGCAAACATGCATTTGTGCTAACATCCCTCTGTAAGTATCAACCGCCCCAAGCGCCTGAAAAATTCCTAGGGAAGGGTCCTGCTTTACCCAGTGGTGAAGGTGGTGGACTCAAAACACGGGGGGTCCTGGGTTCGAGCCCCAACACGACAACTGGTTCCATGGGAATGGCCTTTGGCAAGTCACTTCAGAGCAATAGCCTAGTACTGGTGCATCCAGGAATGCCTTTTTAGAACTGAAAAATGTAGGAACGGCCCTGACGAAGAGGACCCATATGGAACCTGTGTAGAGTAATGACCTTAACCTAATCTTATCTAAAAAGACCCTGTGACTGATCAAGTCTGGTAGAACCATCTCCGTTCCGTAAGCCAGTCGGGAGACTGTCTCTTAAGAAGATGAAAATGCCGTCAATAGGGTATCATTTTACAAAACAACCTATCAACAGGGTAGTGTTTTACTGAACAACCTATCAACAGGGTACCGTTTTACTAAACAACCTATGAAAAATACTTGCGTGAGTCATAACTGATAAACCGAGGGTTCATTGCAAGACTATAGTAAGTATTCCATGTTTATGAAGCACTTACTATAGTCTTGCACTGAACTCTTGAAAATGGATAGTATTTTCAATGAAAGAACATTATTGCAAGGTGATACCTCATTGGAAGCGTCTCGGAGAGAGGATTCCAATGATGGGTTACTTTGCAGTATTTTATAGCCCTGTATTGAAACAAGAGGAATTGTTGTTTTGGACTTGCGCAAATCTTAAGCGTAAACTGTTCAGTAAAATGGAACCCAGGATTTGAACCCAAATGAAGAGGTGCCATGTGATTTCAAGTTCTATACTCTAAGCACATCAGAGTGTTTAATAATTTTTTTCAAAATGCGTCAAACATAATTCACATGATTGTGTAATATACCTAAGGCCAGGGATGGCAAAATCTGACTTTGATTTACTTGTCCGTAAATGCAAATTCCTTTCCTGTATTTGTCCATATAATGGTTATAGAGCAAATTTCAGTAAAAATTCACTTGTCATTTAAGGCATTTGGACAAGCTGGGCAATACGGACAATTAATTTCGCCATCCCTGTAAGGTTCATATTCATTTGTTTGTTCATACGAGGATTATTGCTGTTTCAACAGTATTTCACTTAATTTACGACTTTCCTGTAATTCCCCAGTTCTAGGCAGCCCTTTGAAATGTCTCGCCCAAGGACACTCCCGTGAAAAATTCCCAGTGCCGCTGCCGAGGACTAAACCCAGAATCCCCAGGATATAAGTGCTTTAACCACAGGTAACTTATTTGCAAAAGTTATTTTAACCCTTTCCCAAACAATAACAACATTTGACAACTTTGTTGCAAACAACTTTAGAAAACATTGAGGGAAAAGGAGAAATTGCTCGTCACGAGCAATGTTTTCTGCTCTATCAGAAGATTACTTCCCGATTTCATCATCTTTTGAAACGTCGTCTGCAAACTCTTTCAATTCGAAAATTTATTGTTTGGGAAAGGGTTAACAGACTAGTAAATTTCAACTTATATTTACAATATAACCACAACACACTTTTGTCTTAGTGGATACCAAAGACTTGTGGAGTAGCAATCTCCGTGCAGGAATACTTCCCTTTGTTACACTACAGTACAGTACCGCTGCCTCCATAGAAATCACATGACCACAGATACAGTCATGTGAATATCTTCCTTTTCTTTAAACCCTTTCCCAAACAACACATTTTTTACTGTCCCAAAATGAAAGAGACGGCATTTCAAAAGGTGGTGAAATTGGAAAATAATCTTCTGATAGGGCAGAAAACATGGGAAAAGGAAAAATTGCTCGTTACATGCAATTTTTCCTTTTCACACAATGTTTTCTAAAGTGGTATGCATCAAAGTTGTCAAAGCTGTTATTGTAAGGAAAAGGGTTAAAGATGGTATGATTGGTTTATTGATGCATTACCTGCTTTACATATGTTGATAAATGATGACGTCATAACGAGATATTTTTTGTTATCTGAAGCTGTAAATTGTATGTTTATTGGGCTAGAGACCTTAAATATGAATAAAAATAAAAAGTTATTATCATACATGGCCGCAAGTACAAAAATTAATTAATATTATGTCTTCAAATTCTCCTATCATATTGAATAATTTGGCAAAATTCACCTTCTTTGCAGGTAAACAAAACAACTAACACTAGTAATTCATTTTCAAAGGAATTTAATATCTTATGTAAATTAATCATTAGTAAAAAAACGCTTTCTAACTATTTTTGTTCTTCAGGTAACATCTATGCTTTTATATGTTCTTTGTCATGGAATATGTGTATTATATGAAAATTGCTATATAAACTGTAACTGTTTTTGCAACAAAGAATAATGTAATGTTTAATGTATTAAATGTTCTTTTTTTTTAATGTGTTCATAAAGGATTATCATATCAACATGTACATCTTTGTTTCATATTTTCTCGATTCATTTTAATCATTTTTCTATAGAAAAACCCATAGATTTTTAAAGTTTTGTTAAAAAAACTCAATTTAATTTAATTTAGAAAAAAAAACTGAATAACACTTGACAAAAGTAGGATTATCATGTTGACTAATTGCCCTCGTTTTCAATTTGAACCAGACCAAAATACTAAATTTTCAGCAATCATTTAGTTACAATGGTTCCTTTTAAAATAACACATAAAGAAATTGAGGATTTTCATATATTACAAATTGTCGTCTGCTGTTGTTTTCAATTTGAACCAGACCAAAATACTAAATTTTCAGCAATCATTTAGTTACAATGGTTCCGTTTAAAGTAACACATAAATAAATTGAGGATTTTCATATATTACAAATTGTCGTCTGCTGTTGTTTTCAATTTGAGTCACACCAAAATACTAAATTTTCAGCAATCATTTAGTTACAATGGTTCCGTTTAAAATAACACATAAAGAAATTGAGGATTTTCATATATTACAAATTGTCGTCTGCCGTTGTTTTCAATTTGAACCAGACCAAAATACTAAATTTTCAGCAATCATTTAGTTACAATGGTTCCGTTTAAAATAACACATAAAGAAATTGAGGATTTTCATATATTACAAATTGTCGTCTGCCGTCGTTTTCAATTTGAGTCAGACCATAAAACTAAATTTTCAACAATCATTTAGTTACAATGGTTCCGTTTAAAATAACACATAAAGAAATTGAGGATTTTCATATATTACAAATTGTCGTCTGCTGTTGTTTTCAATTTGAGTCAGACCAAAATACTCAATTTTCAGCAACTATTGTGTTAAAATGGTTCCTTTTAAAATAACACATAAAGAAATTGAGGATTTTCATATATAACGAATTGTCGTCTGCTGTTGTTTTCAATTTGAACCAGACCAAAATACTAAATTTTCAACAATTATTTAGTTACAATGGTTCCGTTTAAAATAACACATAAAGAAATTGAGGATTTTCATTTATTACAAATTGTCGTCTGCTGTTGTTTTCAAATTGAACCAGACCAAAATACTAAATTTTCAGCAATCATTTAGTTACAATGGTTCCTTTTAAAATAACACATAAAGAAATTGAGGAATTTCATATATAACGAATTGTCGTCTGCCGTTGTTTTCAATTTGAACCAGACCAAAATACTCAGTTTTCAGCAATCATTTAGTTACAATGGTTCCTTTTAAAATAACACATAAAGAAATTGAGGATTTTCATATATTACAAATTGTCGTCTGCCGTTGTTTTCAATTTGAACCAGACCAAAATACTAAATTTTCAGCAATCATTTAGTTACAATGGTTCCGTTTAAAATAACACATAAAGAAATTGAGGATTTTCATATATTACAAATTGTCGTCTGCCGTCGTTTTCAATTTGAGTCAGACCATAAAACTAAATTTTCAACAATCATTTAGTTACAATGGTTCCGTTTAAAATAACACATAAAGAAATTGAGGATTTTCATATATAACGAATTGTCGTCTGCTGTTGTTTTCAATTTGAACCAGACCAAAATACTAAATTTTCAGCAATTATTTAGTTACAATGGTTCCGTTTAAAATAACACATAAAGAAATTGAGGATTTTCATATATTACGAATTGTCGTCTGCTGTTGTTTTCAATTTGAGTCAGACCAAAATACTCAGTTTTCAGCAACTATTGTGTTAAAATGGTTCCTTTTAAAATAACACATAAAGAAATTGAGGATTTTCATATATAACGAATTGTCGTCTGCTGTTGTTTTCAATTTGAACCAGACCAAAATACTAAATTTTCAACAATTATTTAGTTACAATGGTTCCGTTTAAAATAACACATAAAGAAATTGAGGAATTTCATATATTACGAATTGTCGTCTGCCGTTGTTTTCAATTTGAACCAGACCAAAATACTAAATTTTCAGCAATCATTTAGTTACAATGGTTCCTTTTAGAATAACACATAAAAAAATTGAGGATTTTCATATATAACGAATTGTCGTCTGCTGTTGTTTTCAATTTGAACCAGACCAAAATACTAAATTTTCAGCAATCATTTAGTTACAATGGTTCCGTTTAAAATAACACATAAATAAATTGAGGATTTTCATATATTACGAATTGTCGTCTGCCGTTGTTTTCAATTTGAACCAAACCAAAATACTAAATTTTCAACAATTATTTAGTTACAATGGTTCCGTTTAAAATAACACATAAAGAAATTGAGGATTTTCATATATTACAAATTGTCGTCTGCTGTTGTTTTCAAATTGAACCAGACCAAAATACTAAATTTTCAGCAATTATTTAGTTACAATGGTTCCGTTTAAAATAACACATAAAGAAATTGAGGATTTTCATATATTACAAATTGTCGTCTGCCGTCGTTTTCAATTTGAACCAGACCAAAATACTAAATTTTCAGCAATCATTTAGTTACAATGGTTCCGTTTAAAATAACACATAAAGAAATTGAGGATTTTCATATATAACGAATTGTCGTCTGCTGTTGTTTTCAATTTGAGTCAGACCAAAATACTCAGTTTTCAGCAACTATTGTGTTAAAATGGTTCCTTTTAAAATAACACATAAAGAAATTGAGGATTTTCATTTATAACGAATTGTCGTCTGCTGTTGTTTTCAATTTGAACCAGACCAAAATACTAAATTTTCAGCAATTATTTAGTTACAATGGTTCCTTTTAAAATAACACATAAAGAAATTGAGGATTTTCATTTATAACGAATTGTCGTCTGCTGTTGTTTTCAATTTGAACCAGACCAAAATACTAAATTTTCAGCAATTATTTAGTTACAATGGTTCCGTTTAAAACAACACATAAAGAAATTGAGGATTTTCATATATTACGAATTGTCGTCTGCCGTTGTTTTCAATTTGAGTCAGACCAAAATACTAAATTTTCAACAATTATTTAGTTACAATGGTTCCGTTTAAAATAACACATAAAGAAATTGAGGATTTTCATATATTACGAATTGTCGTCTGCTGTTGTTTTCAATTTGAACCAGACCAAAATACTAAATTTTCAGCAATCATTTAGTTACAATGGTTCCGTTTAAAATAACACATAAATAAATTGAGGATTTTCATATATTACAAATTGTCGTCTGCTGTTGTTTTCAATTTGAGTCACACCAAAATACTAAATTTTCAGCAATCATTTAGTTACAATGGTTCCGTTTAAAATAACACATAAAGAAATTGAGGATTTTCATATATTACAAATTGTCGTCTGCTGTTGTTTTCAATTTGAACCAGACCAAAATACTAAATTTTCAGCAATCATTTAGTTACAATGGTTCCGTTTAAAATAACACATAAAGAAATTGAGGATTTTCATATATTACAAATTGTCGTCTGCTGTTGTTTTCAATTTGAACCAGACCAAAATACTAAATTTTCAGCAATCATTTAGTTACAATGGTTCCGTTTAAAATAACACATAAAGAAATTGAGGATTTTCATATATTACAAATTGTCGTCTGCTGTTGTTTTCAATTTGAGTCAGACCAAAATACTCAGTTTTCAGCAACTATTGTGTTAAAATGGTTCCTTTTAAAATAACACATAAAGAAATTGAGGATTTTCATATATAACGAATTGTCGTCTGCTGTTGTTTTCAATTTGAGTCAGACCAAAATACTAAATTTTCAGCAATTATTTAGTTACAATGGTTCCGTTTAAAATAACACATAAAGAAATTGAGGATTTTCATATATTACAAATTGTCGTCTGCTGTTGTTTTCAATTTGAACCAGACCAAAATACTAAATTTTCAGCAATCATTTAGTTACAATGGTTCCGTTTAAAATAACACATAAAGAAATTGAGGATTTTCACATATTACAAATTGTCGTCTGCTGTTGTTTTCAATTTGAGTCAGACCAAAATACTCAGTTTTCAGCAACTATTGTGTTAAAATGGTTCCTTTTAAAATAACACATAAAGAAATTGAGGATTTTCATATATAACGAATTGTCGTCTGCTGTTGTTTTCAATTTGAACCAGACCAAAATACTAAATTTTCAGCAATTATTTAGTTACAATGGTTCCGTTTAAAATAACACATAAAGAAATTGAGGATTTTCATATATTACGAATTGTCGTCTGCCGTTGTTTTCAATTTGAACCAGACCAAAATACTAAATTTTCAACAATTATTTAGTTACAATGGTTCCTTTTAAAATAACACATAAAGAAATTGAGGATTTTCATATATAACGAATTGTCGTCTGCTGTTGTTTTCAATTTGAACCAGACCAAAATACTAAATTTTCAACAATTATTTAGTTACAATGGTTCCTTTTAAAATAACACATAAAGAAATTGAGGATTTTCATATATTACGAATTGTCGTCTGCCGTTGTTTTCAATTTGAACCAAACCAAAATACTAAATTTTCAGCAATTATTTAGTTACAATGGTTCCTTTTAAAATAACACATAAAGAAATTGAGGATTTTCATATATAACGAATTGTCGTCTGCTGTTGTTTTCAATTTGAGTCAGACCAAAATACTAAATTTTCAACAATTATTTAGTTACAATGGTTCCGTTTAAAATAACACATAAAGAAATTGAGGATTTTCATATATTACAAATTGTCGTCTGCTGTTGTTTTCAATTTGAACCAGACCAAAATACTAAATTTTCAGCAATCATTTAGTTACAATGGTTCCGTTTAGAATAACACAAAGAAATTGAGGATTTTCATATATAACGAATTGTCGTCTGCTGTTGTTTTCAATTTGAACCAGACCAAAATACTCAGTTTTCAGCAACTATTGTGTTAAAATGGTTCCTTTTAAAATAACACATAAAGAAATTGAGGATTTTCATATATAACGAATTGTCGTCTGCTGTTGTTTTCAATTTGAACCAGACCAAAATACTCAGTTTTCAGCAACTATTGTGTTAAAATGGTTCCTTTTAAAATAACACATAAATAAATTGAGGATTTTCATATATTACAAATTGTCGTCTGCTGTTGTTTTCAATTTGAGTCAGACCAAAATACTCAGTTTTCAGCAACTATTGTGTTAAAATGGTTCCTTTTAAAATAACACATAAAGAAATTGAGGATTTTCATATATAACGAATTGTCGTCTGCTGTTGTTTTCAATTTGAACCAGACCAAAATACTAAATTTTCAACAATTATTTAGTTACAATGGTTCCGTTTAAAATAACACATAAAGAAATTGAGGATTTTCATTTATAACGAATTGTCGTCTGCTGTTGTTTTCAATTTGAACCAGACCAAAATACTAAATTTTCAGCAATCATTTAGTTACAATGGTTCCGTTTAAAATAACACATAAAGAAATTGAGGATTTTCATATATTACAAATTGTCGTCTGCTGTTGTTTTCAATTTGAACCAGACCAAAATACTAAATTTTCAGCAATTATTTAGTTACAATGGTTCCGTTTAAAATAACACATAAAGAAATTGAGGATTTTCATATATTACAAATTGTCGTCTGCTGTTGTTTTCAATTTGAGTCAGACCAAAATACTAAATTTTCAACAATCATTTAGTTACAATGGTTCCGTTTAAAATAACACATAAAGAAATTGAGGATTTTCATATATACGAATTGTCGTCTGCTGTTGTTTTCAATTTGAACCAGACCAAAATACTAAATTTTCAACAATTATTTAGTTACAATGGTTCCGTTTAAAATAACACATAAAGAAATTGAGGATTTTCATATATTACAAATTGTCGTCTGCTGTTGTTTTCAATTTGAGTCAGACCAAAATACTCAGTTTTCAGCAACTATTGTGTTAAAATGGTTCCTTTTAAAATAACACATAAAGAAATTGAGGATTTTCATATATTACGAATTGTCGTCTGCTGTTGTTTTCAATTTGAACCAGACCAAAATACTAAATTTTCAGCAATCATTTAGTTACAATGGTTCCGTTTAAAATAACACATAAATAAATTGAGGATTTTCATATATTACAAATTGTCGTCTGCTGTTGTTTTCAATTTGAACCACACCAAAATACTAAATTTTCAGCAATCATTTAGTTACAATGGTTCCGTTTAAAATAACACATAAAGAAATTGAGGATTTTCATATATTACAAATTGTCGTCTGCTGTTGTTTTCAATTTGAACCAGACCAAAATACTAAATTTTCAGCAATCATTTAGTTACAATGGTTCCGTTTAAAGTAACACATAAATAAATTGAGGATTTTCATATATTACAAATTGTCGTCTGCTGTTGTTTTCAATTTGAGTCACACCAAAATACTAAATTTTCAGCAATCATTTAGTTACAATGGTTCCGTTTAAAATAACACATAAAGAAATTGAGGATTTTCATATATTACAAATTGTCGTCTGCTGTTGTTTTCAATTTGAACCAGACCAAAATACTAAATTTTCAGCAATCATTTAGTTACAATGGTTCCGTTTAAAATAACACATAAAGAAATTGAGGATTTTCATATATTACAAATTGTCGTCTGCTGTTGTTTTCAATTTGAACCAGACCAAAATACTAAATTTTCAGCAATCATTTAGTTACAATGGTTCCGTTTAAAACAACACATAAAGAAATTGAGGATTTTCATATATTACAAATTGTCGTCTGCTGTTGTTTTCAATTTGAGTCAGACCAAAATACTCAGTTTTCAGCAACTATTGTGTTAAAATGGTTCCTTTTAAAATAACACATAAAGAAATTGAGGATTTTCATATATAACGAATTGTCGTCTGCTGTTGTTTTCAATTTGAGTCAGACCAAAATACTAAATTTTCAGCAATTATTTAGTTACAATGGTTCCGTTTAAAATAACACATAAAGAAATTGAGGATTTTCATATATTACAAATTGTCGTCTGCCGTTGTTTTCAATTTGAACCAGACCAAAATACTAAATTTTCAACAATTATTTAGTTACAATGGTTCCTTTTAAAATAACACATAAAGAAATTGAGGATTTTCATATATAACGAATTGTCGTCTGCTGTTGTTTTCAATTTGAGTCAGACCAAAATACTAAATTTTCAACAATTATTTAGTTAAAATGGTTCCTTTTAAAATAACACATAAAGAAATTGAGGATTTTCATATATAACGAATTGTCGTCAGCCGTTGTTTTCAATTTGAGTCAGACCAAAATACTAAATTTTCAGCAATTATTTAGTTACAATGGTTCCGTTTAAAATAACACATAAAGAAATTGAGGATTTTCATATATTACGAATTGTCGTCTGCCGTTGTTTTCAATTTGAACCAGACCAAAATACTAAATTTTCAGCAATCATTTAGTTACAATGGTTCCGTTTAAAATAACACATAAAGAAATTGAGGATTTTCATATATTACAAATTGTCGTCTGCTGTTGTTTTCAATTTGAGTCAGACCAAAATACTCAGTTTTCAGCAACTATTGTGTTAAAATGGTTCCTTTTAAAATAACACATAAAGAAATTGAGGATTTTCATATATAACGAATTGTCGTCTGCTGTTGTTTTCAATTTGAGTCAGACCAAAATACTAAATTTTCAACAATTATTTAGGTACAATGGTTCCGTTTAAAATAACACATAAAGAAATTGAGGATTTTCATATATTACAAATTGTCGTCTGCCGTTGTTTTCAATTTGAACCAGACCAAACTACTAAATTTTCAACAATCATTTAGTTACTATGGTTCCGTTTAGAATAACACATAAAGAAATTGAGGATTTTCATATATTACGAATTGTCGTCTGCCGTTGTTTTCAATTTGAACCAGACCAAAATACTAAATTTTCAACAATTATTTAGTTACAATGGTTCCGTTTAAAATAACACATAAAGAAATTGAGGATTTTCATATATTACGAATTGTCGTCTGCTGTTGTTTTCAATTTGAACCAGACCAAAATACTAAATTTTCAACAATTATTTAGTTACAATGGTTCCGTTTAAAATAACACATAAAGAAATTGAGGATTTTCATATATTACGAATTGTCGTCTGCTGTTGTTTTCAATTTGAACCAGACCAAAATACTAAATTTTCAACAATTATTTAGTTACAATGGTTCCGTTTAAAATAACACATAAAGAAATTGAGGATTTTCATATATTACGAATTGTCGTCTGCCGTTGTTTTCAATTTGAGTCAGACCAAAATACTCAGTTTTCAGCAACTATTGTGTTAAAATGGTTCCTTTTAAAATAACACAAAGAAATTGAGGATTTTCATATATAACGATTTGTAGTCTGCTGTTGTTTTCAATTTGAGTCACACCAAAATACTCAGTTTTCAGCAACTATTGTGTTACCATGGTTTCTTCCCAATAACACATGATGAAACTTGTTCTAGTAATCAAATAGTCGTCTGCTGTTGCTTTGAATACTTGAATCCGCCCGAAACTTTCATATTTAACAACTTCTCATTAAGTTCCTTTACAATGTTTCCTTTCAAATAACAGCCAACAAAATTTAGAGTTTTCATGTTTCAATTCACATTTTAGAAATATTTCACCGTTGATGAATCTCGTCTGCTGTGTGCTTTCAATTTGGACCAGTCTAAAAGAGTCAAATGGGGAGGCTGCCTTGACAAGACAGGTAAATGCAGCGTAGGTACATTACAGGTAATGAAATTGAATGATGGAAGCAGAATTGGCAAATATTTCTACAGGCAAAACTGTTGCATAGGCAAAACAACTCTGTCTGATGATGCAGACAAGATATTCATGAATATTTTCCCGACACTTTACCAATTACCAAACAATAACGACATTTGACGAGTTTGTTGCAGAAGACTCTGGAAAACATTGTGGGAAAAGGAGAAACTGCTCTTGATGAGCAATTTCTCCTTTTCCCACAATGTTTTCTGCCCCATCAGACGATGTTTTTTTCAATTTCATCCCATTTTGAAATGTCGTCTGCAAACTCTTTCTATTTGGGACCGTCGAAAATTTGGCGTTTGGTAAAGGGTTAACTCCCATCACTGACTTAGTTTGATGAGGATCTACTGTAGATATTATTAGTAAACCTAAGAACAGAGTAACAGATAGGTAGCCTATTTTACCCTTTACCAAACACCAAACATTCTCAAAGCATCAAGCTTTCATCACAATCAGATGTAAATTAAATAATACTACATAAACTATAATACAGGGATACAGATTCCTGCGATAAAAGCTCATACATGGCGCTTCAATAGAGGATATTCCCATAGGAAATCAAAGCTTCCCTATCTGATTGTAATTCACTTAAACTAATTACTTGACATAAACACCAATGCATATGCAGCAGGGCCCATTTTTCCTTGAAATGGCAAATTTGATTTTGGAACGCCATAAAATCGCATTCCAAGAGTCGTGCGTTCTTAGCCCTTTACCAAACGCAAAATTTTCTTCTGTCCCTGACCCAAGTTGAAAGAACTTGCAGACGACATTTCCAAATTTGATGAAATTGAAATATTATCTTCTGATAGGATAGAAAACATTGTTGAAAAAGGATGAATTATTCATTATGAGCAAATTCTCCTTTTGCCACAATGTTTTCACAAGTCATCAGCAACAAATTGGTTAAATGTCATTATTGTTTGGGAAAGGGTTAAACTAATTACTTCACATAAACACCAATGCATGTGTAGCAGGGCCCTTTTTCCTTGAAGTGGCAAATTTGATTTGGGAACGCCATAAAATCGCATTCCAAGAGTCGTGCGTTCTTAGCCCTTTACCAAACGCAAAATTTTCATCTGTCCCTGACCCAAATTGAAAGAACTTGCAGACGACATTTCCAAATTTGATGAAATTGGAATATTATCTTCTGATAGGATAGAAAACATTGTTGAAAAAGGATGAATTATTCGTTATGAGCAAATTCTCCTTTTGCCACAATGTTTTCACAAGTAATCAGCAACAAATTGGTTAAATGTCGTTATTGTTTGGGAAAGGGTTAAACTAATTACTTCACATAAACACCAATGCATGTGTAGCAGGGCCCTTTTTCCTTTAAGTGGCAAATTTGATTTGGGAATGCCATATAATTGCGTTTCAAGAGTATATGCGTCAGCCATTTTTTCGGTAATTCTTTATTATCAAAACCAAATATAACATTGCGAAATACCACTAAAGGACACACTTTCTGACACACTGAGAGCCGCAGTAGAACCAAACTGAACTCTTTCTTCTTTGTCTATGTAAAAGTCTGTCAGACCGAAGAGGGTCTCTTTCAGACCTCATGGATTTCAGTAAGTCAAAGGCCTACAAAGTTTCGTGAAGTCTGTCAAACATCAATGTAACTGTCAGTAATTCAGGGTGATTTTCTATTCATAAGTGTTTAAATAAGTTTGAGTTTGAGAGGTGTCCCTTGCGCTTCCGGGTCAATATTCGTACCCAAGCCAATTCGTAACCACCCAAATTTGGCAAATTCGTACCCACATTTTGGTTAGTTCGTACCCATCTTACTTTTGAAGAAGTCAATTCGTAACCACCCTATATTTCAGTATTATCAGAGACTTAGATAACTATGTCTCTGGTATCATAATAGTCCAGATAACTGGTCTCGAAGGCTATTGCTATTTTGACTGACGCCTTCGAACCCTTTACCAAACGTAGAGATTTCAACTGTCCCAAATTGAAAGAATTTGCAGACGACACTTCAAAATGTGATGAAATTGAAAAAAAAATGCTCTGATTGGGCAGATAACATTGTGGGAAAAGGAGAAATTGCTTGTTAAGAGCAATTTCTCTTTTTCTCACAATGTTTCCAAGAGTCGTCTGCAACAAACTCAGGTCAAATGTTGTTATTGTTTGGTAATGGGTTTATCAACCTCTTATAATTTGTAGATGACATAATTGTGCATATGAGGTCTAGATTAGGAGCGGATCTCTTGACTTAACCCTTAGAATGCTGGGTAATTTTCTAAAAATAGATTATTGACTCGTCTGCAACAAACTCAGGTCAAATGTTGTTATTGTTTGGTAATGGGTTTATCAACCTCTTATGATTTGTAGATGACATAATTGTGCATATGAGGTCTAGATTAGGAGCAGATCTCTTGACTTAACCCTTAGAATGCTGGGTAATTTTCTAAAAATAGATTTTTGAGTCGTCTGCAACAAACTAGTCATGTCATGCAGGGCTTTTTATCCATGAATTGAGGCCCAAACCTGTTGAATTTGGGAAATTGTATTGCTGAAATTGCTGAATTAGGAAACCCAAAAGCTAGTATGGCTTGGAATTTTGGGGAAAACTGCATGATTTTAAAGAAATTTCCAATTTTGAAGTGGCCTTTTATAGGCCCCTGTTATATTATATAACATGAAAAAGCCGTGTCATGTTATTGTTTGGTGATGGGTTAAATACACTGTCTAGGTGAAATTCTACGTGGGCCAGGACTAATACCATGCTCATATAATAATGATGATGGATTGAGAAGAGACTAATGAAAGCTAATAATTAACTCTTAGAACGCTGGGTAATTTTCCAAAAATAGATTTTTATGCTGTCTGCTTTCCAAACTTTAAATATTTGCTTAATTTTGATGAGAGAAGATACTCAGAGTAGTAAATTGGTGAGATCAAAAGGCCAGCCCTTATATTTACTTGGCGGCTGGCCTGGATATAACCTGTTTGCATAAGCATGAAGTTGGTTTCAGCACCATAAGGGTTAAAGTAGGAAGGATAAAGGAGGTTAGTTTGAATGTGGTTTTTAAGGCCACTTTCAATAGTATGTCAAACATAATGTGCAGATAACATGGTAAGTAGGTTTTAATAAGAGCTCTCATTAACACATTACCAAACATAATGACATTTGATGAGATTGGTGCAGACGACTCTGGAAAACAGTGTGGGAAAAGGAGAAATTGCCGGTAACGAGCAATTTCTCCTTTACCCACAAGGTTTTCTGCCCTATAAGGGATCATTTTCCAATTTTCTCACGTTTTCAAATGTTGTCTGCAAACGCTTTCAATTTGGGACAGTCGAAAGCTTGGTGTTTCATAAAGGGTCAAAGAAGGAGGTTTGTTTAACTATAGATGAAAAAATATATATTGAGGGTTCATTGCAAGAACTATAGTAATTAAGTCCTTCACAAACAGGGTATTGCACTCAACCCTCAATATGGTATTTAACCCTTTCCAAAAACGCCAAATTTTCGACTCAAATTGAAAGAGTTTGCAGATGACATTCCAAAGTTTTATAAAATTGAAAAATAATCTTCTGATAGTGCAGGAAACATTGTGGTAAAAGGAGAAATTACTCTTAACCAGCAACTTCTCTTTTCACCACAATGCTTTTAATGTCGTCTGCAACAAACTGGTCAAATGTTGTTATTGTTTAATAATGGGTTAAAGAAGGAAGGAAAGGGAGATTGGTTTGATTGCAGATTACAAAATATTGAGGGTTCAGTGCAAGAACCATAGTAAGTCCTTCACAAACACGAAGCACTAACAATAGTCTTGCCAATATGGTAGTAAGGTTGCAATCAGGGGTGGGGAAACCTGAATTTGATTATCTCCAAGGGCTTAATGCAAGACTATAGAAAGTGATTCATAAACATGAAGCATTTACTATAGCATTGCACTGAACCCTCAACTTGTCCGTAAATGCCAAATCCTCTTCTGCACTTTTCCGTATAATGGTCTTATAAAACATTTCGGTAAAAGCTCACATGTCCGTATAATGGTCATATAAAACATTTCGGTAAAAGCTCACTTGTCCGTATAATGGTCATATATAACATTTCGGTAAAAAGTCACTTGTCCGTATAATGGTCATATATAACATTTCGGTAAAAGCTCACTTGTCCATATAATGGTCATATAAAACATTTCGGTAAAAGCTCACTTGTCCGTATAATGGTCATATAAAACATTTCGGTAAAAGCTCACTTGTCCGTATAATGGTCATATAAAACATTTCGGTAAAAGCTCACTTGTCCGTATAATGGTCATATATAACATTTCGGTAAAAGCTCATTTGTCTGTATAATGGTCATATAAAACATTTCGGTAAAAACTCACTTGTCCGTATAATGGTCAAATATAACATTTCGGTAAAAGCTCACTTGTCCGTATAATGGTCATATATAACATTTCGGTAAAAGCTCACTTGTCCGTATAATGGTCATATAAACATTTCGGTAAAAGCTCACTTGTCCGTATAATGGTCATATAAAACATTTCGGTAAAAGCTCACTTGTCCGTATAATGGTCATATATAACATTTCGGTAAAAGCTCACTTGTCCGTATAATGGTCATAAAAAACATTTCGGTAAAAACTCACTTGTCCGTATAATGGTCATATTAAACATTTCGGTAAAAGCTCACTTGTCCGTATAATGGTCATATATAACATTTCGGTAAAAGCTCACTTGTCCGTATAATGGTCATATAAAACATTTCGGTAAAAGCTCACTTGTCTGTATAATGGTCATATATAACATTTCGGTAAAAGCTCATTTGTCCGTATAATGGTCATATATAACATTTCGGTAAAAGCTCACTTGTCTGTATATTGGTCATATATAACATTTCGCTAAAAGCTCACTTGTCCGTATTATGGTCATATAAAACATTTCATTAAAAGCTCACGTGTCTGTATAATGGTCATATAAAACATTTCGGTAAAAGCTCACTTGTCTGTATAATGGTCATATAAAACATTTCGGTAAAAGCTCACTTGTCTGTATAATGGTCATATAAAACATTTCGGTAAAAACTCACTTGTCCGTATAATGGTCATATATAACATTTCGGTAAAAGCTCAATTGTCCGTATAATGGTCATATATAAAATTTCGGTAAAAGCTCACTTGTCGGTATAATGGTCAGATATAACATTTCGGTAAAAGCTCACTTGTCTGTATAATGGTCATATAAAACATTTCGGTAAAAGCTCACTTGTCCGTATAATGGTCATATAAAACATTTCGGTAAAAGCTCACTTGTCCGTAAAGACTTTTGGACAAGCTAAGCAAGACTGACAATTGATTTTGCAACTCCTGTCAAAATAAGGGCAGATTGCTCCCATTCACCCTTTCCCAAACAACAAATTTTCGTCTGTCCCAAATTGAAAGAGTTTGCAGACAACATTTCAAAATGTGATGAAGTTGAAAAATATTCTTTAGTTAGAGCAGAAAAGCTTGGTGTAGAAGGAAACATTGCTCGCTCCAAGCAATTTCTCCTTTTCCAACAATGTTTTTCTTAAAGTCGCCTGCAACAAAGTAGTCAAAATGTTGTTACTGTTTGGGAAAGGGTTAAGAAGGAAGAAAAAAGGATTCGACTTTGGCTTTCAATAACAAACACTAACAAATGTGAGGATTATGTGGAAGACAGTAGTCCAGGGGCAGAGCGTCGGCTTCTGGTATCGAGGGTCGTGGGTTAGAATCCCTTGAAAAGCGGGATCTGCCTTGCGAACTTTCATTAATCCACATTTGGCGCGATTACTGATAATGTTATCAGGAAGCAGAATTGAGAGTGATTAATCTAAGTTGTAAGAACTTGTTTTACAATCGATGTAAAATAAATAAGTTTAAACAAAAAACAATTGCGAGAATCAAAGAGAGGTACTGCATGTTGAGAATTGAGATATGATGTTTCATTGGTGCAGAATAAATGCAGATTATATTTGAGTATTATAAGCAGCCCTTTTTTCCATAAAGTATGAAGAGGCCCAAGCCTGTTGAATTTGGGAAATTTTATTGCTGAAATTGCTGAATTGGGAGGCCAACAAGCTGGTATGACTTTGAATTGTAGGGAAAACTGCATGATTTTAAAGAAATTTCCAATTGGGAATAGCCTTTTATAGGCCCCTGTTATATAACGTGAAAAAGCCCTGATAAGTACGGTGGCATAGAGGTGACATGTATGCGATTTTATTTTCTCGTTTTTCAAACAAAAAGTCGAAATACATCAAATTAAGTCGTTATTTCGAGATAGTATGTCAAAATAACGAGACAACGAAGTCATTATTTTGACTTACTAACTCGAAAAAACGAGATAACTAAGTCGTTATTTCAATTTACTTACTCAAAATAACGAGATGATCAAGTCGTTTTTTCAACTTACTAACTCGAAATAACAAGTTAATCAAGTCGTTATTACGAGTTAGTTGACCAACCAGATTCACTCACTCTTTAAGTAAAAGTATAATGTGGCCGTGTGCGTACAAAAAACAGGAGTTGAAAAACAGGACATTGCGTCCCACTGTACATCACTCAACATAAATTCGCTGAATACAACGAACCATCTGATTGGTCAACTAACTCGTTATAACGACTTCATTATCTCGTTATTTCGAGTTAGTAAGTCAAAATAACATCTTCATTATCTCGATATTTCGAGTTAGCAAATCGAAATAACGACTTAACTTTCTAGTTAGTTCGAGTTTGTTAGTCGTAATAACGACTTAACTATCTTGTTTTATCGACTTACTTACTCAAAATAACGACTTAGTTTTTCTTTATTTTGTCTCTTTTTCTGAAAAAAAAAATCGCATACATGTCATCTCTTCATGTTTATGAAGCACTTACTATAGTCTTGCACTGAACCCTTGATACATGGGGCCTCTTCATGTTTATGAAGCACTGACTATAGTCTTGCACGAAACCCTTGATACATGGGGCCTCTTCATGTTTATGAAGCACTGACTATAGTCTTGCACTGAACCCTTGATACATGGGGCCTCTTCATGTTTATGAAGCACTGACTATAATCTTGCACTAAACCCTTGATACATGGGGCCTCTTCATGTTTATGAAGCACTGACTATAGTCTTGCACTGAACCCTTGATACATGGGGGCTCTTCATGTTTATGAAGCACTGACTATAGTCTTGCACTGAACCCTTGATACATGTCACCTCTTCATGTTTATGAAGCACTTACTATAGTCTTGCACTGAACCCTTGATACATGTCACCTCTTCATGTTTATGAAGCACTTACTATAGTCTTGCACTGAACCCTTGATACATGGGGCCCCTTCATGTTTATGAAGCAATGACTATAGTCTTTCACTGAACCCTTGATACATGGGGCCTCTTTATGTTTATGAAGCACTGACTATAGTCTTGCACTGAACCCTTGATACATGGGGCCTCTTCATGTTTATGAAGCAATGACTATAGTCTTGCACTGAACCCTTGATACATGTCACCTCTTCATGTTTATGAAGCACTGACTATAGTCTTGCACTGAACCCTTGATACATGTCACCTCTTCATGTTAATGAAGCACTGACTATAGTCTTGCACTGAACCCTTGATACATGTCACCTCTTCATGTTTAAGAAGCACTGACTATAGTCTTGCACTGAACCCTTGATACATGGGGCCTCTTCATGTTTATGAAGCACTTACTATAGTCTTGCACTGAACCCTTGATACATGGGGCCTCTTCATGTTTATGAAGCACTTACTATAGTCTTGCACTGAACCCTTGATACATGGGGCCTCTTCATGTTTATGAAGCACTTACTATAGTCTTGCACTGAACCCTTGATACATGGGGCCTCTTCATGTTTATGAAGCACTGACTATAGTCTTGCACTGAACCCTTGATACATGGGGCCTCTGTGACAGAGTGGTTACAATATAACAATTGAAATAACATGGCCCCACTCTGTGTGTGTTCAAATTCCGGTGAATGCATTTGGATTTTCATGAGAAGCAGTCTCCTGACTGACTTGAAGGATGCCAATGGTTCCACCCAACTTGACAAGGCCTTATGGGCAGTTGAGTGTGGGGTCTTCTATCATTAAGAGTTTGGCAATGCTTAATAATTGAGATAATGTTGATGTAAAACATGAACAAAATGTTATTGAATCACTCGTAACTAAAGTCTTCCATTGAACCCTCCATTTATGAAATAACAAAAGACTCTGAGTTGGGTGTTTGCTCTTGAATTGTCTCGTAAGCATTGAAAAGATTTCGACAAAATGAGGAATTCAACCCTTTCACCGCCATAGCCGACTTAAGTCGACAGCGCAGTTGACGCTATAGGCGACTTTAGGCGACATACGGTGGTTTACTACATCATTTTTTTTATAACAGTAATAAATACATGTACAGCGTACTACTTTTTTCCTAGAAAGCGCTTAATATATTCGGCGCTGAGGTGAACTTTTTGTTATATATTTGGCAACGAAAGGGTTCAACGTGTTTGTAGAAGATACGAAGTTACTTACCAATATGTCCAGCCTTGATCTTCACAGGAAGTTCAAGGTCATCCTGGAAAGGTAAAATTATGTCATATTTGAATAAGGAAGGTCAAATAATGTCATATTTAAATAGGAAAGGTCAAATTATGTCATATTTAGATAAGGAAGGTCAAATTCTGTGATATCTAACTATGAAAGGTCACATTATGCGATCTCTAAAATGAATGTTAAATTATTATGTCTAACTATGAAAGGTCAAATTATGTCAAATTATGTCATATCTAAATAAAGAAGGTCATTTATCTCATATCAAAATGAAGAAGGTCAAATTATGTCATATTCAAATTAAAAAGGTCAAATTATGTTATATCTAACTAAGAAAGATCACATTATCTGGGCTCTTCATTGGACCAAAATATTATGAGCCATTTTGGCTAAGCTACCCAAATTTTCTTTAGCCACTTGGATTTTTGCAAAGCCAAATTTGGCTAAGTCTTTTTAGCCATTTTAGCAGAAATATTAAATATAAATTACAGTTCATTTGTTCAATTTACAGACCAATTATTGAAATAGGCTAGAATGGTATTTATCACATAATAAAATAAATGATGTGTAAATTGAACAAATAAATAACAGTTCTTGTATCAGCCACTTCATTGTGTGGTTGTTCTTAGTAGAGTACTACATCCTATACCTCAATAAATGTTTACAGAACTTTGGGACAGGGTTAGAAAGACGACAGAAAATAATTAAACTTGCATGCATGCACCTGGCATGATTCATTTTTTAAATAAAACAAAATAAACATTTAAAAAAAGAATATAAAATAACTTTTGATTGTAAGTAAAACAAAATAAATTAAACATTTTAAAAAAGAATATCTAACCTTAAAGTTTGCAGGGTATGCTGCAGCGTTTACGTGATCTGGGAGTCATTGAACTGGCAAGTTGACAGTACTTGTACAATAATGACGTTCTTTTTACTAAATGTGGGAGTTCCAATGCATTAAGATATGCTCATAAAAGGTTATATTTCCTTGAATGTTTGTTTTAATTACCATTTTTCACCGGGAGTCCCTATTCCTCATGTTGTTGTTGTTGTTTCGTTGTCCGTAAATTCCGTACCATGGAATTTCGTTCTAATATTGCATAGATGTAATCATTTAAAACGTTTGATATATTGAATGTGTTTACATACAAATAATGTTTTTTATTCGCGTGCTTTTTATTGCAATAAGTCCCATATCACCTTTATGAGTATCTTTTTTTAACGCAGTGAGCTACAGAAATAAGTATCGAAAACGTTTTGGTGCGTTTTATTATTCTGGTACCGACTTTAGTGTGACACATAAACTGAAACCGGGAACCGGCCTGTTTAAACGTTTTCATTAGACGTTGCTATTGGAAATATACATAATGTCTGGTCTCCGGATTTTCTAAAAGAGCGCTTTCACTAGAAAATCGGCTAAGGAACCAAACACTTCTATTTATATTTAAGCTGTTCAACGTCAAACTAATCAATTTTAATTAATGATTACCACTTGTAGTGGCGAAAAGACTTTAGCCATTCTTCCCACTTTCGCCATTACAGACTCTATACAAAATGGGGTCAATTTTACTTTCGCCAAATTGACGAAAGGGTACATTTCTTTTTTCGCCAAACCAAGTTGACTTTCGCCTATGGCGAATGGCGAAGCTTTATGAATAGCCCAGCATTATGTAATATCTTAATAAAGAATGGCAAATTTTTTATGTTATTCCTAACTAAGAAATGTCAAGATATGTCATATTTAGATAAGAAAGGTCAATGGAAGGTCAAATAATATCATAACTGAAATATGGAAGGTCAGACAATGTCTGATATATATCTAAATAAGAATGGTGAAATTATGTTATTGTTGTTGTTTTTTGGATCTTTTTAATTAGAAACTTATGTCAAACTAAGCAATACCTGAATAAGAAAGTTTCGATAATGTAAAATTTCAATAAAAAAGGTCAGATAAAGTCATGTGTGGATATCAAAGGTCAGATAAAGTCATGTGTGGATACCAATAGTCAATCATGTCACATGTAAGTAAGAAAGGTCAAAATATGAACTGAATAAACTAAACTACTAACTTACCAATGCACTTTCCTTTAGGTCCAGCTCATGAAGAACAACATCGCCTGAAAAATAACAAAAATTAAATTGACCAATTGGGGCGATTCATATTATGATATGGCTTAAAGTTTTCAAGCAGGTGCAACTGTCTTGTTACTTGTTTTTTTTTTGTTTTTTTTTTATATGGGTTTTACATCACATCAACATTATTTCAGTTATGTAGCGATGCCCGACTCTTAATAATGGAGGAAGACCCCATTCTCAACTACCCATAGGGGCTACTTGTTTTTAATGGATAACACATATCATAGGGCCCATCTGAAGGGATCTCTTTTTTATATGGGTTTTACATCACATCAACATTATTTCAGTAATGTAGCGATCCCCGACTCTTAATGATGGAGGAAGACCCCATTCTCAACTACCCATAGGGGCTACTTGTTTTTAATGGATAACACATATCATAGGGCCCATCTGAAGGGATTTCAGTAAGTATCAATAGTTTTCCTCTGGATGGCCTAATAATTGAGATAATTCATGGAGTGTTTCGCAGTTTACGGTTCAGCTCAATGATTGAAACATGAAAGCCAATGAGATATAACCCAGATTAGCCAGATTGATAATTCAGATTGCCTGATTGTTCACCTCTTTTTTATATCGGTTTTACATCACATCAACATTATTTCAGTTATGTAGCGATGCCTGACTCTTAATGATGGAGGAAGACCCCATACTCAACTGCCCATAGGGGCTGGTCAAGGTGGGTAGAACCATCGGCATTCCGTAAGTCAGTCGGGAGACTGTCTCTCATGAAAATCCATGTCCCTCTCAGGATTTGAACCCACGCGGAGAGGGGCCATGTGATTTCAAGTTCTGTACTCTAACCACTAGGCCACGGAGGCCCCTATTTTTCACCTCTGACCTGGTCATGTGACATACAATTTTTTGAGCTGACCAATCAGAATTTTCAAACATGTAAACAAACAGATTGTTGATAAACATGATTGACTTGGAGACTACTATATTTCAATTGCAAAATGACTAATGTTTTCATGACTTTTATGAACAATAAATGAACTCTATATATTTTCACTAGTGTTAATTTTAGAAATGAAAGTTATTGTGTTCTTTTGGACACATCTTTTGAAACTATGTGTCAAAGGGTATAACTATGCGTCTGAGTACCAATGATCAAAGCTATAAGATCATTGTCAAATAGTAAAACACTTGTTATTAATAATTATCTTAGCTTAAATGACTTAAAATAATGCAGATTTGATAGAAAGAAAGCATGAGATAGCATGCTTTATGATGTTTACGACATTGTAAACATTACTTGTGCTGATGAGAATGCTTCCGGCTGGACACTTTTGAAATGATGTGTCCCCAGCAATTTTTATGTGTATATGACGAGGGACGCAGAAGTAAAATTATCACTGTTTCAAAGAAATTCATTTGTTAGCATATCCTTTCATGTCCCTCTAAATTCATGTAATTTTCCCCAAAAGTCAAAGTCACACCAGCTTTTTGGTTTCCCAATTAAACAATTTCAGGGATGACACTTCCAAAAATTAACAGGCCTGAGCCTCTTCGGTATGCAGGATAAGGTTTAATATAGGAATAGATGACTGCACCAAAAAACAAAAAAACTGTTGCCCCATGTTAGAATCAAAGCGCAGACAACTTTAGAAAACATTGTGTGAAAAGGAGAAATTGCTTGTATCAAGCAATTTTTCCTTTTTCCCACAAGTTGTTCTCCTCTATCTGAAGAATATTTTACAATTTCACCACATTTTGAAATGTCGTCTGCAAACTCTTTCAATTTGGGACAGTCGAATATTTGTTGTTTGGGAAAGGGTTAAAAGCATTATGTGAATGTGTTACAGTCTCAATTCCTTGTATTTCTAATCAAAGCGTTGAAAGCGCTAAAGGACTAAGGTGCGTTTAAAGCAAGATGATTGAGGATACATTTGAAAAAATTTTCTGGCAACATCTCGAGGAAAACAGCTGCTCCTTTTACCACCATTACTACAATTATTATTTCTGTGAACAGAGACTGGACGATAGTCTATTTTTTGAACATCTGGACATTTTACGATTTCCCTTGAGGCAACAGTAATACTAACATAGAGCAAAACAAAGCCAGTAAATCCGGACTACATTCCTAGTTCCAAGAAGGTATTAGTCCGCACAGTGAAAGCGGATGTTTTATGAGTAATTGGGGTCAGACCACTGTCTGTAACGAAAAAGTACCAACCCTCAAAAAGTGGTATGTAAATTCAATGGACTAAGGTGCCGACACCCTTAGTCCAAATAAGACACTCTTCATGAAGTCCCTAAAGTAAAGGGCACCGATATTTCTTTAAATCTTAACAATGGCTTTTGGGGATGCATTTGATTTGAAACAATGAGTATTTTTGGAAAACAATGGGTCCCTTTTTTTCTAACTTCATTTGGACCAAACTTAACTCAAGGATTCAAACTTCTCTGACCACTTCGTAAAAGACATGTGTTCTTCTTTTTTGTGCAATAAAAGGAAAAACTTTCAACTCTGAACCTTTCAAAATAAGATTAGGTAGGTGATTGAAAGCATGAAAGTAAAAGCTTTACAAGTGATTCCTGCCATTGACACACGTTTGTTTTCTTTCATTCAATGGGTCCTGTGGGATGCAAAGGAAATGAAACAATGGGTATTCTGAGATTTTAATGAGTAGAAAATGTAAAACCCATAGCAAAAAGTATCCCTATAACCCTTTCCCAAACAATAACAACAGTTGACCACTTTATTGCAGACAACTTTAGAAAACATTATAAATGGGAAAATGACAAATTGCTCGTAACGGGCATTTTTTCCTATTCTCACAATTTTTTCTGCCCTATCAGGAGATTATTATTCAGTTTTATCACATTTTGAAATGTAGTCTGAAAACTCTTTCAATTTGGGACAGTCGAAAATTTGCTGTTTGGTAAAGGGTTAAGGGTTTGAATGCCTTGTGACAAGAAGACCCTTCTATTGGAGTTGATAAAAACTGTCTCCAAAAGGCTGTTTGTCAATCTGAACACATCGGGTTTATCCAATGAAAACACCTCTGAATTAATAGGGATGAAGCCATATTGTTTCCCGAGAGAATGATGTCACTTTACTTTCATTTTTAAGAACAGATCTCAAATGTGAAATCTAAGAAGTCGTTAAATTTGATTGAGGAAACAACTATAAATGTTACAACAACAATTTCACCATTTGGTATGAGTTACTGATAAAATAATGATTTAAAAGGATGTCCAAAACTTCCATACACATTGAACTACATAATATGCACGCTTAGAAAATGTGTAAGACGCCAGATGCCGATTTACCCGAAAAATTGCAACCCTACACTTATATCCGAGGTGTATTTCTCAGGTCATGAAAATACCTGAGTAGTTCGGATTGGGTTGTTTGTATGGTGTCAACAATTATTATGTTATGTTACAGCTTTCCCAGATTCACCAGTACTAGGCTAGGGCTCTGAGGTGACTTGCCAAAGGCTACTGCAACATGAAACGAAAGGTATCGTTGGGGCTCAAACCCTGAACTCCAACTGTAACCCTTGGTCTGTATGGTGCTGGAACCAACTTCATGCTTATGTAAACCTACAGGTTAAATCACAGACCAGCCTCAAAGTAAATTGGTGGCTGGCCTGTGATTTAACTTGTTTGCTAGTCTGAGTATCTTTCCTTATCAAAATAAAGCAGATATTCAAGATTTTGGAAACTGTCCTTATAGTGCTCGAACCAACGTCATGCTTCAGCCTTATGAAAGCAGGTTAAATCACAGACCAGAAGCAAAGTAATTTGGTGGCTGGCCTGTGATTTAACTTGCTTGCTAGTCTTCGTATCTTTCCTCATCAAAATTAAGCAGATATCCAAGATTTTGGAAAGCACAGACTTCACAAAATTCATAGGCCCTACGCCCTTGACTGACTAAAATCCCTGAGGTCTGACAGAGACGCTCTTTGGTCTGACAGATTATTACATAAACATGAAGAAAGTGTTCAGTTTGTACCTAGTAGGGTCAGACTTGTAACCTACTGGGGCTCTCCGAGTATCGGGAAGTCTGACCTTATAGTGCTACCAACTTCATGCTTGTGTAAACAGGTAAAATCACCAACCAGCCGCAAAGTAAATTGGTGGCTGGCCTGTGATTTAACCTGTTTGCTAGTCTGCGTATCATTCCTTATCAAATTTAAGCAGATCTCCAAGGTTTTGGAAAGCTGCTGTAAGAAGACTCGCAAAAATCTATTTTTAGAAAATTATCCAGCATTTTAAGGGTAACCAACTGGGCCATGCAAAACCCTGTCGCCAAAAGAGGTAAAAGGTTGGAGTGCCTTGTGAAGTATTCGATGAAAGGACCCTCCTGATGAAGCTAATAAAAAGTGTCGCCTATAAAATCATCAACACCACATCTGTCGCTGAGTCACGGCTGGGCGCCATTGCATGGTTTAACACTATTGATTAATTGGTATATCTTAATACTATAGCAATGGAACCTGGTACCCAGTTACTAGCTAATAAGGCTAGTCAATAACGACATTTAACCACTATGTTGCAGACGACTTTAGAAACATTGTGGGAAAAGGACAAATTGCTCGTAACGAGCAATTTTTCCTTTTCCAATAAGGTTTTCTGCTCTATCTAAGAAGTTTTTTTCAATTTCATCACATTTTGAAAATTGGTCTGCAAATCGTTCAATTAGGGACAGTCGAAAAATTGTTATTTGGAAAAGGTTTAACAAAATGTTCTTGCAAAAAGTATTCGTTTACAGAATGTAAGAGCACTTGGCCTTTTGATTTTGGGAAATTGCATCGATGAAAAAGGTGAATTAGGCTGATGTGGCTTTGAATCTTTAGAAAAATTGCATGATTTTAATAAAAAAAATTCATTTGTAAAAATTTATGCCTTTTAAATAGAAACAATTGCCTGTAATTAGCACCCTCCACCATTGTATGAATCCTTCGAAAGTTTGACATGATGGGGAGATATTGTGCAGTGCAAAAATGTCTCAATATTACCCCGATTGTGACAAATTGGTTTGACTAATCTGACCGTGTGACATTAGCTCGGCCATTTGGATGTTTCAGACTTCTGAGTTAACATTTTTTGCATTTTTTAAGAGTGATTTAATTAAAAAATTTAGATATTAATACAATAGCGACACTTGTGAAACTTCACAAATCGACAGATAAATGGTTAAACTCCAAATCCGTATGGTTGATGTTTTTCTTTGAATTAGGAAAAGGCCCAAGCTGTTGAATTTGAGAAATTTTATCGTTGAAATTGCTTAATTAGGAAGCCAAACAAAGCTCACAGAAATACCCAAGTAGTTCCGATTGTATAGCAAATAGCCTTCGAGACCAGAAATCTGAAATCTGGACTATGTTACCCACTAAATGATTTTTATCTTTTATGCTCATTTTACCACAATAGTAAAAGAACATCAAACAAAAACCACCATGACTTTATGAGAAATTACTCATTAACCTATTACCAAACAATAACAACATTTTACCTCTTTGTTGCGCAACTCTACAAAACATTTTGGAAAAGGAAAAATTGCTCTTAACGAACATTTTCTCCTTTTACCACAATGTTTTCTGTCCTATCAGAAGATTCTTTTTTTCGATTTTCTCCTCACTTAACAGGGATTCAAACCAGAGACCCTCCGAACAAGAGGCTGGCGCTCTACCACTGCATCACTGTTGCTCACATTTGCATTTTATGAAGCATCATTTTCAAACTTTCAAAATTAGGTTGAGCTAGTAATGGATCGAAATTATGACGACGAAATGGATAGAGTTTTGACGCATATTTGCGACAACGTTTGCGACATTGTATTATATAGATCTAAATCTTCCTCAGAATGAAATTGAATACTTTGCATCATAAGAAATCTTATGTGAAACAATGAAAGATATAAATGAAATAAAAAGATATTATTTATAAAAACATAATCCCTAACCCTAACCCTAACCCTAAGCCCATTTACGTCACCAGGCCACTTTACGGTTGTGTTAAAACTCAATCCGCTTTGTATATTCAAGCGATCCATTACTTCGTCGTCGTCAAAATTATGTCTGTTATGATGACAATCCAACACGGAGGAACCACTAATACTTTATACAGTAAATAAAGAGGAATTTTGGAGGTGTTCAGTGACTCCAGGAATCAGTCGAGAGTGACTCGATGGGCTATAAAACCTCCTTCACAATCGATGTAAAACCAATTAAACAAATAAGCAAAATAAGCCCGTTTGCTACATATTAATTACTGGCGTACAAAATCACCCCACCCACTTTTGCTTCCAGCGAGCTTCAGAAATCGACAGACTGCTTACCTCCCCATATTCCTATCTTTAGTTGTGATGTATCCAAATTCTCGACAAAATCTCCAAGGTATTTGTTGATCAAATCAACAACTAACGATTCAAACACCATCGCTACAAAGCACACAGTGTGTTACATCCGGACAAAGTTATGAATCCAATTCGAAAATATCCGAGTTTCGCTTTTCGGGCTAAAATCCACACTATCCGGCCTTCACAAGCGACATGTTGTTTTCGTCATTATGTTAATGAGCTGAGGTCAAAGAAATGAAAGGTCATGGACCCGCTGACTGCTGGTTTCCGCACTCTGGTATGTTTTTCTTGTGAGGACTAAGTATTTATGAATCAACACCGCGAAGTGGATCCTTCATGCTTTGAACATTGAAATCACACTGCGTTATGGATAATAAGCACGTGACTGTCACATGTCTTTTTTTTTGTACAGGCTGTAACAAAAGTCGTGCGCATTTCAACTATTCAGTGGATTTCTGTAGATCTCTATTTCTCTTTCCTCTTTTTTTCTTGTTGATAAAGGTAATAAAGACACAAACGTTGTGTGCGCTGATTCGCTTATCAGTACGTCAGTTTCAAAATAACCAGAGACATAATATTATCTATGTCTCTGAAATAACCAAGTAATTTATTGTACCGAGATGCGTTTACTGTTAAAGGGAGACAACCAGTACTTTCAAAATAGTAAAGAAATTATGAGTTGTCTTTCTTATATCGTCAAAATATATATATTTGTGATTCAATTGTTGAACTCTGAATTGCGTTTCTACATCCAATGCTGTACAGTTATCGCTTTCTAATACATCTTGCAGGAATGAATATACAGGTCAATATGCAAAGTGGAAAAGTGAACTGCTGAGTAAAACGGTACCTTAACCCTTTACCAAACGCCAAATTTTAGACTGTCCCAAATTGAACGAGTTTGCAGACGACATTTCAAAATGTGATGTATTTGAAAAATAGTTTTCTGATAGGTCAGAAAACATAGTGGAAAAAGCAGAAATTGCTCGTAATTTCCCACAATGTTTTCCAAGTCGTCTGCAACAAACTGGTTAAATGTCGATATTGTTTGGTAATGGATTAAGCATAATTATATCATATATTAAGGTATTCCACCCCAGATTGATAAAAGTCAGAATGATAGAATCAAAAAACTTAACCTCTGAGCAAAGCAGGAAGGAAGAACTTGTCTGTATGAACGAAAGAATACATTTTATACAATGTTTTTTTTTTTATAATAGTGAAATGTTTTAAGTACAAAAAGTTGAAACCGTACTAGCGCTAAAAAATGCAAAACTGGGTTAAAATGAGTTATAAATGATGATAGAATATGTTGAAACATTGCGAAACACCACGGGATCATGACAATATTACGCCTGTACCATTTATCATCTATGTTTCAAAGTGCTATATTTCATATATACAATGTACCCACCAATAAATCTTTATTGTTTACATTCGAATAACATCTAAAATAACAAGTTACGTTACGATAAACGAGTGCCGATCACCTGGTAAGAAAAATCGTGTGAAACACATAAACAAATTGATCCAATACCAACAACATGAGCACTCAAAATGGAGAATTTCTCAGGATTCGTTGGTTTTCGACGTTTCTCAACTGACCTTGTTTTATCGCAAATAATTAAGAAACCTTACGATATTAACTTGTTTGAAAGCATCATGAGAACGTATTACAATTTCTATCCCTCTAAAGGGAATTTTAATTTTTTTAAGTAGTTGGTAATTATTCTAGAACTTTCACAATTAAAGTGTAAATCAGCACAAATATGCCTTAGTCAAGTAAATCAAAATAAATCAACAGTCGGTCAGGTTTGGTCAATTAGGATCACTTTATTTGTCTTAACCCTTTACCAAACAATAACGACACTTGACCACTTTGTTACAGACGACCAGGAAAACATTGTGCGAAAAGGAGAAAGTACTCGTAACAAGCAATTTTCTCCTTTTCCCACAATGTATTCTGCCCCATCAGAAGATTGTCTTCCAATTTCATCACATTTTGAAGTGTCGTCTGCAAACTTTTTCAATTTGGGACAGTCGAAAATGTTGTGTTTGGTATAGGGTGCAATGATTGTATGATAGCTCTCACTTGATGTAAAGTTGTTCATTTACCAATCGCTCCATACGATAAGTCGGCAAAAAATAGCACGGGGAGAATGAGCGCGGATTAAATTTACTATATTAATGGGAATTGAAAAAGATGAAGCAAAAGAGATTCAACCTTATTTTACAATCCTGCAAAGTTTGTTGTGTCGACTTCTTCAAGCATTGAATGTAGTTTTAAGAAAAAAACCAGTTAGACCTACTTTTTCGATTTTCAGATGTCGCATTTAAGTACATTGCAAAATAGTAATGGAGAAGTTAATCAATGAATTAGTTAATTATTTTTTATAAATTAATTAATTAATCAATCAATTAATTAATTCTTGTAACTGTCTGTTCTATAGAATGTCATTGCGTTTAGCGGTGAATTAAACATGAATTATGATTTAGATGCTGAGTGCTATGAACAATAACTATGATTTTCGTTTTATGATAGCTTTTCAGATAGAAAAGTTCAGGACACCGAAAAACGAGTTACGATGAGTATACAGTCCAAGGGAAATAACCAGTACTTTCCTGACTTGTATAAGTTAGAGTTGTCTCTCTTAGATTGTTAATGTCCTCAGGTTTGGCTCAGAGTGGAAGATTACAACATTGGCGTTTAGCGATGGTTTCAAAAGTAACAAATAAAATGTTAATGCTGATGCATCAAGTCGCCCGCAGAACTTGATTTTTCTTTCTTTATCATAAAGTTAAAGGCAATAAAGAAAACAAAACAGGGTACTGTTTTACTAAACAGTTTACGCTTAAGATTTGCGTAACTCTTAAACAACAATTCCTCTTATTTCAATTTTGAGCTACGAAATACATGTATTGCAAAGTAACACATCATTGGAATTGTCTCTCCAAGACGCTTCCAATGACGTGTCACATTGCAATATTGTACTTTAATTGAAGAAACTATCCATGTGTATCAGTTACGACTTACGCACATATTTTCCGTAAGTTGTTAAGTAAAACGGTATCCTGGTGTATAGTTAGAAATGTTATCTATGTCTCTGTTTGTAGTTACCGTTTTCGTGAAATAATCCAATATATTTTAATCAGAAAATACATTCAACTCTAGTTATTGTTTTAAGATGTGTAAAGACCATCGATAGCCATCGTAAACATTTATCAACGTATATCAATCATTTGTCAATGTGACATTTTAAAATGACTTCTCCTACCAAACACCAAACTCTAAAGCGTATCAAATATCCTGCAGGCGAGTAATATCGACACGAATATTGTACTGTACTTTATCTGGTTAAAGCGATCACATCATGTAGGGTCTTCTTAAGCAATTTTGATATGATTGGGTTGAAAGTGTGGTTTGTTAAGTGAAACGGGTTTTTTTTTGTGAAAGACAGCAGTTCTTGTTAACATTTAAATTAATTCACCGAATTGAACTGGTAGAATGTCGTTATAAAAGATTCTATATCCAAAACTTGCTCCGAAAAAATCTGATTGGGAACAAAAATCTTTTACCGACTTATACTGGTAAACTTTCTTTGGGAGAAATATCAACTGTTGTTTGAAATTTCAAATGATCAACAATTGTGATTTCCCCTTCATTGGGATAAAAATTTGTATGATATTTATCGACCATTGTCAAGAGAAACTATAGGGTTTTCGGTCAATTATTTGTTCAGTAAACTTTTAATGGTCAATGGGAGATAACTAATATATGATACTAGCTAAGGAGATGCACAAATTACTTCCCTTTGACCATATAAGTTTATTTGCCGAAGGGGAGATTAAATTCGTTATCATCTTGTTTATTACGACGTGTCTGACCATAACAGTCGGTTGTTTTGGTCCGGATATGAACTATATAGCGTTCACTCTTTCCACCTCATGGGAATAAAAATGTGTATATATCCTACATCGACCGTAGCCCATGGGAACTTTGGGTTTGTCAGTTGTTTGGGTCTTGTTATGATAAATATGTTTCCGCCTCATGGAGATTAAATATGTATGACATACATCGATCACGGGGTTAAATATGTGTGCGTCCTTCAGGGATCATCCAAATATGATCTAAGATTACAACACCTTGTGTGTTTATATGTTTTTCTATTTCTGGCGTCGATAAACAATGACGCATTCTACATCTAAGGGATAAACCATAATAGGACAAACGTTGTTTAGTGAATTCCGATGTGACTGCAGTCTACTCCAATGTTCACGTCTGCAGTGTATTTCTACAAAACACTGCAGATTCCTGCCTTGTATGGGTCAAATCCAGGAAAGTTGTTAAATTACTGAAAAAATGTTGACGATGCGTTTAAACCATTACCAAACAGTAACGACATTTGATCACTTTTCTCTTTCAGGCAACTCTTGAAAACATATTGGGGAAGACGAGAACTTGCTCGTAACGCGCATGTTTTCCCTTTTCCACACTGTTTTATGCTCTATCAGGGGATTAGTTTCCAATTTCATCACACATTGAAATGTCGTCTGCAAAGTCTTTCAATTTAAGGCGGTCGAAAATTGGGCGTTGTTAAAGAGTTAACGCCATGTAAGGAAATCATCTTAAATGCTTTCATCACATAGGAAAAATAAAGTAACGACATATAGTCACAAATATGCGAGAGTGCAAATTCAAATTGCGAAAGCACAGCCTGATAAAGATTAACACTTATGAAGTCATTTTTCGATACCAGATGACCATAGGCGATTTATTTCCTTCATGATAAATACCAGAGGGACTTATGATTTATACCTATAAACGTTCAACAAAAGAAAAGTATCGTTCAGGAATATTTTTATTGTCATTTGTTAACATCAACATTTTATGGTTAAACACACGTTAAAACAGATACACACTTATATGAACACACACACACACACACCCACACACACACTTACACACATGTCACCAATTTCATACACATACATCCACAAAACATGAATTATCAAAGGTTGTGAGTATACCCAGAGGTTGTGACTAGAAAGGCACAAACTAGTTACAACTTGTGAGTATCAACGTGTTTTAACGGAAAACAAATAGTTGGGAAGTCTGCAAAAACTTTAATACGACAGCATGTAAACGCAATTTATGGTGAGCAATGAGCATGAATGCTGCTATTACACTGTTTAACGGATAGAAAACATTTGTCGTCGACATGGCCAGTATTTATGGTATCGATCTGCAATCACGGGTCTAATATTGATTATAGATTTGAAATAACACATTTATAATTCACAAGTGAAAGAATGTTTGAATGAATATTCGATAAAAGAATATATGTTTTCTAGATTCTATAAATAAACAAAGAAATAAAATGAATGCAAGTTATTCAATGGTGTTTAGCTGTAACCAGGTAACCATAGAACATACTATGACTGTCGACATGATGTGTGACCATTGATGTAAGGTTATATGATGTCAATTTAGCAGAGGGGGATGGAACGGTGAGGTTACAGAAGTCGGACAACCGTAACATGTAACATGAGACTCTGGCCGGTACCCTGGGTAATGGCCGACGTACAGTTTATCACTGTAGAAACAAATCACCTTCATATATCGATCTGCAGTCACGTATCATATTTATTGATTATAGAGAATAAATTGTTTGCATATTGACTTAAAAGAACAAGAACATTTACGCTTTATAATTGATAAAATGTTTAAAGCGATCGTGAATCTTTTCAAATGTGTTTGCGAAAAAAAAATCGAACTCAAACTAGACCTGCAGAATTCCCCAGATGACGAATGACGTCATAATTATGGCCCAGTGACGACACTGTTTGTGACGTAATCATGTTTACAATATGACGTCATTGTACTAGATTTTAACATTGAATGGCTATCTTAGACCCGTACCCGATTCTGACATGTACGCCATTTGATTTTTTAGGAATACTTATGGCGGAGAACTCTAAGTAAGCTATGTACACACAATTTGAAATCAACACCCTATACCACACACCCACACGCACTCACAAATAAAAACGTCCCGTCTCTCTGACACACATGTACACAAAACATGAATTATCAAAAGTTGTTATATAAAGGTAATACCCAGATGTTGTAACTACAAAGGCATAAAGTAGTTACAATATCTGAGAGTTGAAGCAGAATAATCAAATTATAAAATTAAATTGACAGGTAGTCTGCCATTATCCTCAAAGGACAGCAATGGAGATTTATGGTGAGCAATAAACAGTAACACTGTTCTAACATTGTTTACCGGATAAAATACATTTGTATTCGACATGGCCAGCCAGCATGATATCGATTTGCAGTCACGTATCAAATCTTGATTATAGATTTTAAAATGTATGCCTTTAAATCAATTTAATAGTATTATTAATGATTCGCCATCATGTTTATATAAAATGATTTGCCCTGAGGAGCTATTTATAAAATGTTGAAAATGACATTAAACAATCATGTCAAAACGGAGATGTTGACAACTTAAAAGAAGAACGTTTACGACACATACTGAATAAAAGCTTTAAAACGAGCGTGAATCTGTTAATTATTTTACAAAAAAAAAGAAGAAGAAAAAAAAAAATAGGGTAGATCTATCAACATTTTTAACCTTCTATGTACACACAATTGGATACCAACACATTCAAGTTCTGCAATAAACGGTAACCATGGTAACAAAAGAACATACTATGACTGTCGACATGATGTGTGACCATTGATGTAAGGTTATATGATGTTAATATACTAGAGGAGGAGATGGAAGGGTGAGGTTACAGAAGTCGGACCACAGTAACATGAGACCCTGACCGTGGCGAATGGCCGACGTACAGTTTATCACTGTAGAAACAAATCGCGTGGGGCATCTCCATATAACGTGTTGTCTGATCTAAGACTGGTTTATATCGACTCAGATCAGACTCCAGTTCGTACACTTTGTTGTACCTCCATGAACTAACATAAACTTTATCTTCACTCCGGTCAACACAAATACCTCGAGGCCATGACCAGTCAATTCTAATTTCGTGCAGAATTCGCCCCTCATCATTGTAACAAACGACTCTGTCGTTATAGTGATCTGTCATGTAAATATTCCCGTTTAGAACAGTTAAGTAAGGAGACCAAGACTCGGGGATATCAGTCTGGAATGTTTTTAACGTGACTCCTTCTACAGACAATATAGATACAGAATAGCGAGAAGGTTCCTTACAGGCGGTATAAATATGGCCGTCATAAAAATCTATACTAAAACATTCTTTCTTCGTTTTGATTTTACTGTGTATAACGGCCGGGTTTTTACCCAAATCTATAATTAATATAAGACGTTTCCATGGTAACGCGACTGCCAACAAATGTTTTCTATCCGGTTCATTGACTATTATTTCCGTAGCATCCCAAGGTTTAGAGTCAAGCCTTATATAACGTTGTAAGACGTTAGACCCTAAACTAAAGACTTTTATACACTTAGTATAATAATCGCTGACTACCCACCATTTATTCGCGTATCCAGTTAATCCTCTAACACCACAATGCTCATCCTTATCCAATCCATGTTCTGTATCCACATAGTCACACACACAAACGTTATTTTTCATGAACTTTTCCTTTCTTTCAGCATCGCTCTCGTTCTTAATATAACTCAAATATTCATCTATCTCTCTTTCCAACTGTTCACTCTCACTCTGCAATCTAAGAAAACCGTGCGATTTGTCATGCCCGCTAAAACACGCTTTACAAAAAGATTTTTCACAAACGTAACACATGTAAAATGCCATTACTTTGATAAATTTTCCTAAAAAGCACGGATAGCAGATCTGTTTGTTTCTGTCTTTATTCTGCCTGTCCAAGGCCTCAGTGGTTTTTTGTCTTTTGAAAGATCTGTCTGATTCTTGTTCCACGGAAAACTCATCAGATTCTGCCGGGTCGGATCGCTTTCCTTCCATTTTCACTGTAATATGTAAACATTGCATTTATTACTAACACACGGCGGGAAGTTAGTTCAATTCTTTCCAGAGCAAAACTAATTTTTACATTTTGAGTAAATGGAGTTCCAGAACGGTCATAACAGACCAATTAATTTGTCTATTTCATTTGATATAATGACAAGATGCATATCTGCCATAAACTATTTTTCAATCTATTGTGATTATGGTGTTTTATCAAGATAAAACACCTTGTGGAATAATTATGACAATGGTGTGTAGAATTCCATAATATATCTTATACTTATAAGAACATGTACAAAACGGCTCTTGAATTTATTGTCACATTAAAGTTGTGTATCAATCGTTTATGTCTTTACTCCGAATCAATAATTCACACAATGTTTAAAATAATACAACGAGATGGCATAAAATAAGTTATTTTTGTACAATTGAGAGTCGATATTAAGTTTGTCTGGCTTTGTTAGGATATATGGCATAATGCATACGAGCCTAAACTTATTACTTCTTTATTTTATGAAAGCCGTAATATAACTGAAAAGCGTTGATATGATGTTATACCTCATACACAAACAAACTAGAAAACCTAAAACCTCGACTGATTAAAATTAAAAGAAAATGAGCATAAGTAAACAGGGAGGCTTTTATATGGCTATTATAAATTAAATACTTTACACACGTGAGCTGGTGTAATATTTAGCTTTAAACAAATATGTCAAATTTCCATTACAAGAAGTCGGAAAGGTTTGATAAGAAAACTACCTGATTGAAACAAATAAAGTCTGTATAAATAACCTCTTGGTGTCTGTCCCTTCACTATACAGGTACTTGCTTTCTGAAATAAAGAAGAATTGACAATAATACAGGTTTGCTATTTAACTTTCTATCAGAAATCATAATATGTCGATTCAATTTATAAATTGTATTCGTCGTGTTATGATTGACATATGCAAATATTCAGGCATATACACGAGCAGAAATATTACCGTACTCGAGTAGATAATGTAGCTTTATCTTATTCTTAACCAAAGTTTAACTAAACTTAAAACATTTTTTGGTGAAATCACCTATTAGCTGTTGTTGGAGTGAAGTTTTACCTCTGTTTTCAACCGAATATCAATTATAGCACAATTTTAGTGCCAAGCTTTACTTTGACAATAAATTTACTAACAGTAAATAGTTTCGAAGCAGTGGTAAGGTACTCTATCGTGTTAATTAAGCCTAAGATGAAAGGATAACAACAGAACGTCATAAGAATCATTAAATTAAGTACGTCAAAATACCAGAACCATTTGGACTCATTTCGTTTTCCCGATTAATGGGTATTAGACTCAAGATATTGCGTCCCGTAAATCCCTGATTATATAAAATACAAATTAAGACTAAATAACCACTATTTTCATCTACGGAAAAATTGCCTTTTGAATTAGTCTTTAGAGTTTATAGGTCAAACGCCATTTCAACAATTTTCCTATCACATAACGATAGTGTATAGTTGTATTTCTCAGGCGAAGTTTCCTTTTAAGGATTACTTTTAGATACAACTCATATTTTATATTCTTACTGCAACGTGTAAGATATTGACTCTTATTAGTATCATCCATACTGTGACTACACTTTTACATGGCTGTTTTGAAGTGTTTTCAAATTATCTTAACTGACAAATTGGTATGAAAGGTTCAAAAAATATATACCTTTTTAAAGAGTTAGTTTGGAAGAATAACCAATGTGTCTCTGTTACTTCTAAATCGTGGAAGTTGATGGCTGAAATAAGAAACAACAAATTTTCGACTTTCCCAAATTGAAAGAGTTTGCAGACGACATTTGAAAATGTGATGAAATTGGAGAATAATGTTCTGATTGGCCAGAAAACATTACGAGCAATTTCTCCTTTTCCCTCAATGTTTTCTAAAGTCGTCTGCAACAAAGTGGTCAAATGTCCTTATTGTTTGGGAAAGGGTTAACAGAACCTATATTTGACTTTTAAGGGTAGTCAATTGTGGGTTTCATAATCATCGTGAACATGATGTTTTTCAATACATAGGATTGAGTTTCCAAGTTTCCAATGTGTGTTTGATTCTGTCGCATTAATGTTTTACCCTGTTTTCAACAATTGTTCAGATAAAGAACGACGATAAATGCACCTTTATTTTCTACTGGTACTTAAACACCAACAAATTTTTCATTCCAAAATACTGACTGCCTTCGAAGTGGTGTGACAATGTGTTCATCTGGTTTAAGATCGACAGTTTATAGACTTCGTAAAATGACTGAACCCCATCGTTAACAATATGTAAAATATCCAATCTTTACTCAAGGCTCCAGTATCTCAAATGCGGGAACGTTTTATCATTTTACGGTTACAACATGCTTTCAACAGTAAACAATTTCTGTGTTTATGCATTTAGCAATGATTTATAGGTGATCCAAGAAACATATACATGGTCAGTTCAGATGTACACCTTTGTACAGTAAGTCTATGTGAATTATTTCATCGAACATCTTTCCATTCCCCTGTGCAGTGATTCGCTATAAAGATTTTCATCTTTTTTTTTAAAGAAATTGCAAAAAAGGCAACGAAAAGCGTCCTATGCAGAGTTTATTTTCTTACCTGATTAAACAGATCTAGACTTTAATGATTTCCGTACAGACCTAGATCTAGTCACACACGTAAGTGCCTTTCTCACTTTTATTTTGACTGAAAAACATGAAAAATATATGATTTATTTACATTACATTATATTATACAGTCATGCAGATATTTGATTGTGTGCCCTTGACGACACAATCCTATCTGATCTTAAACACTTTAAATTTGCTTGTTCTGTCCCTTATTCCGGTGATAATATTCAAAACCTATCGATTAAAGGAATGCATAACTATGTTACCACCAAGTACACACAGAGGCTTAACTCAATGTAATAGGTCACAAATCATTAATCTATGTGGATATATTAGTCTATGTCGTATAAGTTGTGTAATACACAATCTACCGGTGTTTATATATATGTGTGAATGCGTACACAACAAACTATAACATGAGCGTGATATTTCATATTTAGATCGGATTACAAACATTACTAAAGACACTCCCAACCGAACTTTAATTTCCTTTTTACAGATTTTGCTGCATGTGAACAGTCTCTATCAAATAATTATTTCATCATAACTAACAAATAGATACCATGACATATATAATATCCTTCTCAACCAACTCTCGCCAGTAACAACAAGTTCATTCATGAATGATATTATCGGCCGGTCTCTGTGACGTTCCGTCTAGCCTGTACTGACTGGCTTTACCCTTAACGCGCTCGAGACAAATTACGTCATTTTGATGACGTCATCAATATTCTATTTGTGGTGTCGCACCTGTTCTTGGTAGTACCATTTAACAATCTTACTTGCAACGTTCGGCGCATTGAAAAACATGATTTCATTGGAGTGAAAGGGAATTTCAGGATCTCAAGTTCAAAGAGTGTGACATCGGCAAAATACATTATCCAACAAAGAAAGCAAATGCAGAAACATCGAAAGAAAAATAAAAGAATAACGGTGAGGCCCCTGTTTTAACAAGGTCAATAAGACAAACCATTCTGCACATGGACAAAACACCGAATAAGTAAATCTCTAAGAACTGAAAATTCAGGTGGTTCATTTCGGGTTGATTTAAGACCCTATGTCTTAGATCAAAATTTCTGACGACAGCAATTAAAATCAATGTGGAATGAACGTGTGCTAGATGGTGACCTATGTATCCGAGTGGTTTGATTACAAAACTTGACATCACATGGCCCCTTTCTGCATGGGTTTAAATCACAGTAACAATAGATCTGGGTTTTCGATTGGTCAACATTTTGGGCTCTAGTTAAACTAGTTAAACTAGTTACGGGTTCTCCTCTATCGATTGTTAGCTGTGCAGCAAGTATAACTGAACTACTGATAACGCGATAAGAAAAAACCTTCAAGTTGACAAATTGATGCAAGGTAGGACGGACACCCCGAAATCTCACATGAAGCATCATGTATTCAGTTTGGATAACAATGATTTAACCCAAGACAAGAAACATCTGTTGTTCATGTAATGGTATAACAAAAATGGACAAGTCATGTAATCATCAGGCTACTTACTGATAGCATCTTCAAAATTTGATATATGAACAAATACGTTTATGAAAACATGATAAGAAAATGTCATGAAGTTTATCTCAATTAGAGTTCTAGTTAGACACTATAGACAACACTTTTTTCTAAATACTTTTAAACTTGAAACTATCTTTATACACACATTAAACTTGTTATAGATTCAAGAACGTGTAAATGATGTAATGGGGTCAAGTGGGTGAAAAACACAGTCTGTCTGACCCGGATGTTAAGTTTATCTTGATCACGAGGTAAACACTCGAGAAGCATGTGACGTCCATAAATTAAGGTCATGTGACAACCGATATTTTATCTTTCTGAAATCCTATGTACACAGAACTTGATTTGTCAGGTAAAATGGCAATACTTTAACCACGACGTTTTCGCCACCTTTCCATGAATTTATTTCGTAAGAGGGTAATGGGTCCCTGACTGCAAACCAGTAATATGGCGGGGAAACTAGCAACTCGGAGGAGGGCCTTCTTAAACTACTGCTCCAATAAAAGAGGACTTCCGCTTCGTTTCAACGAAATACTCTTAAAGACTTTGTCATTTTTTGAAGAGGAGTGAAGCACGTTGTTAAATATTATAAAAGATAGCGTGTGGCAATATTACAATGTACAACCGACCTACACTTTTTAGCACAATACATCTTGGTTTAGTTGGACATTCCTATCGACCGAGAAAGCAATCAATTAAAAAATTGTTTAGATTTGACACAACACTTGATGCATAGATAACACAATCATTTTTGATTGTCGTCAAAAATAAAAGAAACACTGAAATTAGAAACACCTCGTTTGAAGACCGCCTTGTGCTGGGAAGTATTTTCTTATCACGGTTTTCTGAATATGAAAATGAATATCACCCCATTGTTAATATCCCTTTTGAAAACAAACCATCGTTTAACATGGCGTTCACAGCGTATGAAGTAAATAAATAGAGGATATTTGTAATATTCGGTGTATGATCAAGATATATTTCATTGAGTGACTTTAAGAGCTATAATTTCACGAGTGACTGAGCCACGAGTGAAAATATTTAGCTCTTAATGTCACGAGATGAATATATTTCGATCATACACCGAAAATTTCAAATATTCTATTTATTATATACTGTATAAGTAATGTTTTTGCCTTAAAAGGTTTGTTTTCTGTCAATATCCGATTTTGAAAAAAACCATACGGCGCCCCTTTTATCGATACGGATTTCCCTGTAATGTGTGTGACGTCATACGTCAACATGACAGACTGAATAGTTCACAGTAAATAATGACAAACAAGACACCTTTGTACTTCAATTTAAAATTGTTTCAGCGACAATTTCTCGATGTAGGAAACAAAAAAAGCAAATAAGCAATGAAATAGCTGTTATTAATTTTACTAAGATAGAAAAGGGATTAAACGCTGTAGATGAATTGACTGATCGAACATGCGCCAAAACAATGTTGATTTTAAATGGACGCCATTTTTCTCTCGCCTCGCCACTTTAAATTAGAAGCGTTTAATAACTGAAATGGGCCAACAACATTCGCCAGTGATTAATAATTTGGGATGGAGTTTGAGCACCAAGCTGAAACGTTAAGGTTCGTCGCCGTAGAAATTCACCCACCAACGATTCAACAAGACACAAAAACATGCTATGTACTGCTGACAAAGTACATAAGCCAAACAACCAGATTTTCTTAAATGATTTTGCTATGTAATGTATTGTTTATTATGTTATTCTCAGCACAAATTTTTACACTGAAGACAATTGAATCACTTTGAGTCACACTTCGAAAACAAAATACAGTCCATTGAACTTAGAATCGAAGAATCGAAGAATTCATGATCATATACGGTATATTTGGAACAGTGAGAGCAGTAAACACTTAACTACACAGACATGAGCCAGCCGAAACAGACATGCAATATTACCAAAGTTATTTATTTCTATAAGGCGAGAAATTTATCAATACAATACAATAATAAAAAAATCTTTATTCACTCAATTCCTTTTACAGAAGACATGAGGTTATAATAACATGAAACATAATGTTAACGAGGTGTCTGCTTTGTAATTCTCCTTGGTCTCTACCTCTTTATCTCTACCTCTCTATTTCTATTTCTCTATCTCTTCCTCTATATCATCTTTCATATATCACTATCTCCGTATATCACTATCTCTCTATTCTAAGTATTTTTCATTCCATTGAGAAAATACATATGATAACGGTTTTAAAGAGAAGGTTTAAGGACACTTGAATCAAATGTGTGTTAAACGAATCACAAAACATTACTTTGAACTATGAGGTCGCTTACCACAATGTTTACATAGATACATTTCACTTGCATATATATATATACATATATATATACATGCACACATACATGTATACATATACATACATAAACATACATACATACACATATATACATTTACATATATATATATATACATATACATACATGTACATACATATACACACATAAATACATATACACACAAATAAACACAAATAAACACATACATACATACACACACACATACAAATACACACATACATACATACACATACATGCACACACCTACACACAAACATACACACACATATACACAGTATTTTGTTAAAATATAGTAACTTTAGAATAGATTCTAATAGTTTTGATGAATTTACAGAGTAAAATTTGTTCGTTTTTAGATTTGCAGTTTATCAATGATTCAAATGTAAAGATGTTTTTTCTGTTTATAAAGCTTTTCGGAATTAGTAATTTTCTTTGATTCGATATGAATGTACCTTCGAGAAGATAGTTAAATTCGTCTCCAATGGTGTTATGTTGCATAGTGTATAGTATAGTTTTTCATTTAGATCCACATTTGACCATCTTCCATGCTCAATTGGTAATTTGTGGTTATTTGTTCGGAACTTAATCATGTATGTTAGTAGTGGCTGGGGGATTTCTATAAGATAATTTTCAAAGCCAAATTTCTTTTTTATAAGTGTAGCAACTTATTATTTCCTATTATTCGATGCCATTCATTTATGAACAAATCTTTGAGTTTTTGTTTAACTGTAAGTTTTAACCATTTCTTGTTTGGGAAATTCTAAATATCCCAAATATTGTTCAAGCCACATTTTATTAAGATATTTTGTGTGTTTCCAATCCAATTGAATAAAGGTGACGTGGTTTAACAGTTGCTATTTACCGTTACGAACCCTAGACGTTTCGCTCCTAGTTGTATTCAATATGAGTGGTTTCGCTGTTATTTTCATAAGTGATGTCGTTTCTCAACCAATTCTTATATTTATATGTTACTTGTATTCTTCTTAATTACTACTTCTCACAGTTTTTCTCTGATAATGCTTGCTTGGATTGTTTCATATTGTTTCTTCGTATACACAATTAGCCATTTTTATGTGTTATTGTTGGAAAAAAAACATCGGATTTTTTGCACAAAAAACTGAATCACATGAGGTTTTAATTCCAGTATACGAACATCATTCCTATTTTTTCCTCATTGTTCTTTCTTTTGATGATGAAACCGCAAGTAGAGAAAAGTCTACTTCTCTTGATTTCGTAACACGGTACTAGGCGTGCATAGATTCCGATTTTGCTAGGGAGTCACAAGTGTGGATTTTAGTTAGGGGGGGGGGGGGCGTAAACTCAGCCTTTAACCCTTTACCAAAAGCCAGATTTTCGACTGTCCCAAATTGATAGAGTTTGCAGATGAACTTCCAAAATGCGATGAATTAATCTGATAGGGCAGAAAACATTGTGGGAAAAGGAGAAATTGCTCGTTAAGAGTAATTTCACTTTTTCCCTCTATGATTTCCATAGTCATCTGCAACAAACTGGTCATATGTTGTTATTGATTGATGAAGAGTTAAGCTGGGGGCTGCTTAGGGCCTATGTGGGTTGAGGGCAAAGCCCTGCGAGGGGGTTCAGGGGTCAAAGCCCCCTGACGGAAATCGATTTTATGCTGTTTTGAAAGCCTTTAAACGACCTCTACTGAGTTAAAAAACCTCACTAAAGTCGAGATAAGACACTGCTAAATTGGATCAAATCAATGAAAGTATATGGATATTGAAGGAATATGTGAACTTGTGTTGTACACTGACCACTTGTTATTTAATAAAAGTAGAGCAAACTATGTTTAATGAAAATAAGCTGTCGTTGGTATGGTTTTCTGTCCTTGTATGTGTTGAAGTATAGTATTATTGGAATTACATTCATTGAAGAGTACTTTTATTTGTTTTATAAACAAACAAAAATGACCATAAGGCTGTGTTATATAGGCTACTAACTAGAACTTCAAGTTGAACACTAGAAAATATGCCTATCATGTAGACGTAAAAAGACAGTGGTCAACGTCGTATGTTCAACCTTGTGACAAAGTTGACATTTGGCATTTTTAAAAGCTGCGTATTATAGGAAAATACTAAGATCCATAATTCAACCATTAAAGTGACTAAGTTACCAGACTTTCATGCAACTATGATAGCAACAAACAGGTGTCTTAACTTGAAGAGTCTTATCATCAACGACAAGGATTAACACTTTTTGTAAACTCAGTTTCCTTTGGGGGGAATTTCTTGACTGATTTTCAAATATAATAAAGACCTATGGTCTAGTTCAGATGCTTGCTTAAGTCAGTCGTGTGGATGATGAGGCTTAGCCTATATATCTATGGGTGGATTAAACAGTGTTTCTTTCAAGCAAGGCTTCACATGACAAACTGTAGATGTGGGCTGCGTTTAATCAACCCTTGCATTGCATTTTTTCTGCTATTCTCATTAAAGGAAGGTTGCTGTTTCGGTTTTAATGAAAAATTCATCGAAATATAGCAAACTTATTACGAGACAGAGGACCTTGTCGCAATATTCATCGTTTCATCGGAAAGAAACTCAGGGGAGGGACAAAAATACACAAATATGAAAAAAAAATATTTTATCAGGGGAAAATCCAACCGAGTAAGTTTCAGTTAATCAGCCTGTGTGTGTTTAAGCACAACCTCTAACATACTTTCACTTTGTATTTGGAATAAAAACACACGCTACAAAATTGGAAAACCATTTATTCGGGGTTCTTAAAACTTTTACATGAATCTAATACACACAAACACGGTCTTGCCCTTCTAAGTATTGTCGAGTAAACAAATAGTCACATGATCAATGCTCACTGAAGTTGCATTGCGTACATAAGGATGTCTACAAAAGATTTCTTCTATGAAAGGCAAAAGAATAAAGAAATGATCTAAATAGTCTAGACAATTCTTGAATTTAATCATTTTTCTACCAAAATACAGATCTTTTTTCACCTTTCATTGAAAATAACGTCGAAAGTGTTGCATTTATTATTGTACCACGTGATACGTCGTAGTTACCGCGACTGAAATTTACAAAACGGCGGGTTTTGCATTTATGGACGCATTTAGTCCAAAAGAGCTTCTTAGTTCCTAAAACATATTCACCGAATCTGAATTTACCACACGGCCTCTTAGTTTGATCAAAGAGCTTATACAAATTAAAACTTACAAATAAAAAAAATCCACTGACACTCATGTCCCTTTTTATTTGCGTGTTTAAATTAAAAAGGATCCTACTGGTAAATTTATAATTTATGAGATCGTAACAAAACTCAACTTTTATAGAAATATTCTAACCCTTTAGGCAAAAATTGAATTTGATTTCTTTTAATTGAAATACCTCCATCATCCAAGCACCAACCTGTTAGTGTACAAACATCACAATATTGCCGATTTTCATTTCATAGCATTGGCACCAAATTCCGTCGTAGCTTTTTGCTATCATGTATTCAATGGACGTGCATCTGAAAAACCAATTACCTAAGCATTCTTCTGGATTATTTAGAACATTATCACATGGCACAGGCAAATAAATGATTCAATATAAATGATGAGTAGGCAGCTCATTTTGTCCAGCTGATTGACTTATAATAATACTATTTTAATTCTAAATAGCGTATATAACAAGGACTAAATGCTTAGGTAACCAAGGAGCAACAATTAAACACAAATTCGAAGTCATTACCTTCTATGACTATTTCTTTCTAATTGGATTTTTGGGCAGGTCTAAGTATTGAAAAAAATTGCAGACAATAACTAAAAAGTATAAAAATCTGAACTATTTGAAATATTTGATAGAATCTTTAGGAGCGTTTTCTCCGTTTTTCAAAATAATGTCTAAAGTCACATTCTTATGTATAATGCATTCAGAAAACATTTTTGTTAAATCTGTTATTAAAACTGTTTTTCACCCTTCAATTATGTACTCATTTCATATTAAGAATGATACTATTATCTTTGATTAACCCATTTTCCCATATTGGGATGTGTTACCTATTTAACTTTCAATGCAAGAGCAATTAATATTTAAGAAACAACATTTTCCCTCTGATATAAGTCATAAACAATTGTAATAAATGGAGTTATTTCGCCTCATTGGTTTTAAGTCATTTGTGAGAGGTACGGTAACGTGTGGTACAATGGGGTAATGGGTTAGTATTCACTTTGATTAATATTTCCGCACAGATGAAACGTATGTAAAGCGCTGACAATGCTTTAACTTAAAGCCCTCTTGAGACAAGACATCAAAATTCATCGAGATCTCGGCACCGAAAGGTATCCGAACGTCAGATCTTTGAGAAACAAATCATTTTGGCACTGTGTATACGTCGGAATCGGTTTGTTTACTCGAAAACCTCGTTTCCAAATGACCATCACCTTAAAATGTTTCTATTTTCAGCAAACCATGTTTGTGTGTATTGAAATATTTACCAAATGACACTGTAAACTTTTCGCTTCTTTTCTTTCGTGGAGAAAAAACCTCTCAATTCTTTCTGGTTACGTTTTATCCTCTTCCATTTCAAATGAGGGACAGGACATTTTGACTGTTATCGTCTTGAAGGTGCGTAAACGGTTCACAGACTTTTACTTAATGTCTTAATTGTTAGTGGAATGTGACGGAATGATTGAAAAGGATATTAATAGATGAGCTTGTTAACAAAATTTTACTTGGTCATTTTAAGGGGGGGAGGGGGGCTACGCCGGCTACGCCACCGCCTAAATCCGCTCTTGGGTCGAAAGGATGCATAGCATATAAAACAGTCATTCTTGAAATATATTTTCTTTAAATAAGGATATTTGGTAGAAATTGTTTTGACAAATGGATTAATTGCTCATTTGGACAATGTGTCCTTTTGTTACAGAAGTTTATCAAGTTGCCTGTAGTTGATGTTTTAAAATATGGAATTATTGGGTAAGAAAATTAAGAAACTTCAAAATCTTGTCTAATGATTATTTTAGATTAGATTGTTTGGATTTATTTCTAAGTTAAATCAGGCACATTTGAGGTTTTGAATCAATTTAAAGCCCTTTGCAAAGAAAATTATTCATTGTTTGAAGCTAATAAATACCATTCCTCTTTTTTTCCTTTTTAAATATTTTGTATGTGAATATTTTTTTTTTAAAAAAAAAAGATGAAACGCATGTGATTTTCTTTCTACTTTCTTTTAATTGCATGTTCACTTTCAGGAAGGGAGGAAGGGAAACCACATAGATAACATTGATGGAGACATAAATACATTGAAGTTTGCAGCCAACTTGGACCCAAAACTGAACAAGCCATAAACAATATATCCAAAATGACATTTTTCTCTACGGTTAAAGAACAGCAATTTATTATCAAGACTATATGTGATTTCTAGTGCTTTATGAAGGGATATGTTTACCAATAGTGTGACTTGAAGAAAGAAAAGTTTCCAACTACTCATTTAAGTTGTGATTAGTATTTATCAGTCTGTCATTTGAATATGAAAGGACTTTTTTTATTCAACTCTTATAAAAACCCTTAACAATCAATTAAAAAATCCTGCTGTTAATTTCAATTTGAACTGCTTTAAAACTCTGGCATTGTAAAACTATACAATATTCAGAGAAGATTTTTTGTCTGAACAGTAACAGCATAAGATTTATTCTCAATCAATTTTTTGGAAAAAAAAATGCCGTGAAAACTAAGCACAACAATATGAGAATGAGCACCCATTGATGGGGTTTTACTTAACAAATGCTTTAACCATGATGTCATGGCACATCTTGATTATCACAAGTTTCAAATAATACATGAAAAAATTGGTTTGGATTCAGAATGCCTTGCTTGAGGAAATTTCGCAAATTTCAATCAAAGCGTTTTCAAGGCATTTCAGAACGTCGTATTTGACCTGATATTGTTTATAGATAAACAATCTACATTATGACGTCATTGCTCGTGAAAGATTGGGGTGTCCCATGGGGAAAAAAGTAGTTCCTGATAATCCCACACTTTGCAACAGTGAAAATATCCTGTGATAAACCACTTATATTACAGGGTAATCCACCGAAAAGTATATAATAAATAATACTATATACTCTTACCACTAAATAGGCTATGGTTCACCAAAGGCAAACTTAATTTTTGCATGTTATTGCGCATTGTGTTCGACAGGTGCGCGTTTGCACTAACCTGTGTAAGATTGAATATGTGCGAAGGGAACAACTCCTATAAATATCCTCACATGAAATGTTTATATTACCAATAAGTGTATCATTTATTCTCAAAAATGATTTATTTATTACTTTCTATATTAATTCAAATCTTGATTTAACCAGTTTTATAGTGATTACACTTCACAATCAATTCCTGGATTTATACTTAAAAAATATTTCTTCGGTGCGTAGGTACACAAAAAGCCATATCGCACTTTTGTGAAGCGTCTAAGGTCAGGGTCAGTCGTTACTGATAATGTGGACCACTTACAGGGTGGATTAATGGGAATATTGACTAAGTCCCGGTACGTTCGGACTTTGGGGAAAGTCAGGCTATTTTGATTGAGATTAAACAGAAATGTTGCCAGGATCATTGTATTCGTATTAATATTATGACAAGGAACACATATGTTTATGTGTGACATGCTTTATTTAGCCTTCCTGACGTCTGCTATATCTGATCATTGTAAGATTATCGTGTTTGTATATAGGAAAGTAGGACATCCAACAGCTATTTATCCTTTCAGATCCATAGTCATTTTAAATGCGTGCTGCAGCATTTCAATTATGTCATTTTCGAGCTTCACACAGTCATATAGAATGTTGAGATGGTGTTTGTTTTTGTCCGATTGGATTGTGTAAAGTTAAAACTAAAACTTTTCGGGTGAAGAATAATTCGACGTGAAGATTGAAGAATCGAAGGAAGATATGCACAATACAACAATATCTCAATAATTGCCCGATCGCGTCTAATAAGTCTGACTAGGGGAGAGTTTAATAGAAATGATGATGATGATGACGGTTATGATGATTATAACAAAACATAATTTTCAATAACAATGGCAATATGGGTCTTCAAACAGTGCGAGAAAACTTTTTGTGCATTTTTCCTCCATTAAATGAATAGTTCGAAAGTTTGACGTGACGGGAGATCTTGCCCGATACAAGATTTTCTCAGTATTACCAGATTGCGTCAAATTAATTTGACTAGAAATACCTATGCAAAGGGTGATACTTCTGCCATAACCATGAGGAAAATTAGAGTACTATAGGTAATAACGTTACATTAATAATAACAGTAATGACGTTAAAAATGTTCAGTAAAATTAGGAAGAAAAGATATTGAAAAAACTTACATTTTCACGTTTTAAATAAAAACTTGAATTATTGCTGACTCCGAAAACACAATTTCTTCGCGAAGTTTTGGTCGCTCGATTCACAAAAGTTACAACTGATATGAGAGTGTGCCTAGCAGGAAAGGAAGTTTCGAGATCGAGGGCGAGCTTATAACTCTGCCTAGACACTAGTCTGGTTCCCGATTTTGCTGATTATAAAGCAAAGGTCTGGCAGGGTCTAAAAATGGCGTCGTCTACTGTAAGCACAATCTGAACGCATCGGGTTTATCAAATGAAAACACCTCTGAAATAATAGGGATGACGCCATATTGGTTCCCAGCGGAATGACGTCACTTCACTTTCGTGTTTAAAAATAGATATTATATGTGAAATCTAAAAAGTCGTTAAATTTGATTGAGGAAACAACTTTACATGTCATAACAACAATTTTGCTATTTGGTATGAGTTATTGATAAAAATATTATTTAAAAGAATGTCCAACACTTCCATACACTTTGAACTACTTAACTTGCACGCTTAGAAAATGTGTTAATCGGCGGATGCCGATTTACCCGAAAAATTGTAACCCTACACTTATATCCGAGGTGGTCATACACCTGTTACTTTTGAGATATTGAATTCCCATTGACTCCAATGTTAAATCAGCTATTTTCAAGACTCTGCTGAATGAAGAATAGTTTTTTTACGCTTAGCTATATACAGGAACATCAAGTTTGTCCATTCAACTCTCAGAAACTGTAATAAAATGGACACCTCAATCGTCTCATTTTTTTTCTACGGAGCAAAGTGTATTAGTACCGTCCGAAAATCAGTGCACTAGCTGTCAAATCTAGCCGAGGTACCGGCATTTGTGTTCATACATCCCAAACAAATAGTCCTGCAATAAGCAATCAAAACAAACTTTGGGAGCATTGCAGGACTATAATCTATACAGGAAACACATCAGTGTTCTACCAGCTCATCTCTTACCAGCAAAACTATGCACCAGAAGTTGAAACTCAAAATTTCTAAATGGGACTACTTTTGGGTACTACGACCCGGAAGTACTCCGTAACAGGTGCGAGACCTAATACAAATGCATTTTATTGCTAACATGGTTTTCCGTCTTATATTTCCAAGGATTGGGGACTTGCGACAAAATATAATGTGAAAAACCTGACAGAAAAGCGATAAAAATGGAACAAATGAGGAATCCATACACCCACCCTAATCGGCTACATTTGCATACAAGACTATGTAAAAGAGCCAAGAGTCACCAAAGAGAGATAAATACTAATTATTCAAAAAATAATGGTTCAATTTGACTGAAACAAAAAGGTTTTTGTTCCATAAAGATTGTTTCATACTTTGATAAGAGTTTTATAAGGTTTGAACTGGGAACATTCCAAGAAAAGTAGCCTTCTTAGCAATATCTTTGGTAAAACAAAGGCTATTTTCGTTGAAATGAAGGCTTACTTCTTCATTATTTAATCAAATATAGTAGGAAATGCTATAATTATGTTGTTTAAGACTCATTAATAAATTCCCAATTACAAGGACAGAAATTTTAATGATTTGGGGGCAATCTAAGGGGTATATCTGGGCTTTTCCAAAAAGTACGGGAAAATGTGTGCGACATAGCTTTGTACACATTATGTGTTATTTATGGGGTTAGAAATGTGATTTCAATAGCTAAAAATAACTAAACAATTGGAAAATTGACTTAAAAACCTTTATAGTATAAAAAGAAAATATTTTTAAGAACATTATAGGAAAAGCAGCCATTCCAAAGCCTTTTTTAGTCAAATTGGTCCAAATCTGAACCTTTGACTGTTAACATTTTCATTTTACAAAGCAAATGACTGATTTTCATGCATACATTAGGATCTTGAAATATGTTATAGCTTTATCAAGGAATATCTTTGGAAAAACAGATTGTTACATGCAATTCTATATTGAAATGGTTGATATAAAGAGTTTATACCTATTCAAAGACAGATAAACAATATCTACAATGATTTTTCTGAAACACAGCTATCGAGAAGACCATTCGATATTCAGGCTTCATCGACAGACATGATATTTAGAAAATGGCACGGAAAAAGAAATAATTGCTCATTATTAATCATTGATTTCTCTTTTCCACCAATGTTTCCATTTGATAGTAAAAACAGCTTGCTTGATACTACCGTAACCTATGAATAGAACTCACCGTCACCATTCAACATGCAATGGATATGATAAGATAACAACAACAACAATAATAATGATGATTATAATAATAATGATAATAATAATAACAATAATAATAATAGTAATAATAATCAATGATAATGAGATGATGATGATTATGATATGGGGAACATGATAGCGGTATATACTATTGGTGGTTTTGTGAAAGACCGATTTGTCCATCGAATTGATTTCGAAAAGTTTGACATGACTCGTGTGATTGGTTTCTTGCACCAAACCAGCCGGCTTAACCCGTTACACTTGAACTACCTTAGAATAGCTCTCTTGGTCAGTTTACAATTATTGTTTTAGTGTAACACATACATTTAAAACTGTAAAATGCTGTTTCGGTTAAGAAAAAGTATCGCTTAAAAGCCTTAGCTCTTGTCGAAAGATCTAGAGCGACAAGTATCCAATCACAGCTAATCTTGAGCGACACATTCCGCCTCAGCTACAACAGGAAAATCACTCAAAAGCAGAAAGTCTAGTCTGAGATCAGACAATATGAGCTAATAAAGGGAAGGAAATGACATAGATGTGCATCTGAGATCAGTATTTGCTGGATGAAAGTCAGTGGCATCACATGATCCTCTCAGTTGACAATTATTATTACTCACCATTGCACAATACTATTCATTCTGTACTTAAAAAATAAAGCAATTTTGACAGAAAATCACTTTCTAGGAAGAAATTACTGTTTTAGCTCATTGATGACATCAGGTCTTTTGTTCAAACACAAATAAAATCGCTCGGAAATGCATTGTAATTGGTATAACAGAAATGGATGTTGTCCGGAAACTCATTCACAAGCCGATTTAACAAGGAAAATCCTACATTCTCAATTAAAACCATTTGGACACATACCTTGTCCCGAGGAAAGGTAAATCCATGTTTAAAATGCTATCTGCTGATTTCATTCATAGTTTGATGAAGATTTCTCAGTTATTTACGTCAAAATAAAGACTCCACGGACATGCGACTGCCATGGATTAGGTCATACACCTGTTACTTTTGAGATATTGAATTCCCATTGACTCCAATGTTAAATCAGCTATTTTCAAGACTCTGCTGAATGAAGAATAGTGTTTTTTACGCTTAGCTATATACAGGAACATCAAGTTTGTCCATTCAACTCTCAGAAACTGTAATAAAATGGACACCTCAATCGTCTCATTTTTTTTCTACGGAGCAAAGTGTATTAGTACTGTCCGAAAATCAGTGCACTAGCTGTCAAATCTAGCCGAGGTACCGGCATTTGTGTTCATACATCCCAAACAAATAGTCCTGCAATAAGCAATCAAAACAAACTTTGGGAGCATTGCAGGACTATAATCTATACAGGAAACACATCAGTGTTCTACCAGCTCATCTCTTACCAGCAAAACTATGCACCAGAAGTTGAAACTCAAAATTTCTAAATGGGACTACTTTTGGGTACTACGACCCGGAAGTACTCTGTAACAGGTGCGAGACCAGGTGTATTTCACAGCTCACGGAAATACCCGAGTAGTTCCGATTGCTGTAAGCATTGTTTACATGATTTTCTCAAAGGAATTATCTAGATTGGATTGATCAGCCTAAAAAACTTATGATCAATGCTCAAACTCGACTTTTGACAATAACAATTTGAAGTTGAAATAATCCGAAATGATTAAAGTAATCCGAAATAATGGTTTATCCGAAATCCACTATATAAGCTTTTTACATCAATTCTCGAAAAAAGCAATGTTGATCAATGGTCAAAGAGTATTTGAATTCCATCCTTTGCTTAATCTATGCCTAAAAATGTCATCCGTTGCTATTGATCATTTATTCAAAATGAGTTTCTTTCTTATTTTAATGTAAAAATCTTACCCGCAGCGTGCCGCCATTTCCAGCCCACGCCTGACCCTTACGTAGTGATAGGGGAAGGAACTCCAGACTACCTAGACACTAGCCTGGGGTCCTGGCCCGTTCGTATACCGCGAACTAGGGCCAGGTGTCAGAGAAAGTTTACCGAACACAATAGTGTTCGGTTATGCCGAGATATTCCGAATGAAACAACATCGACTGCGCATGCGCGTCGATATAGAGTCTGCAAGCTTATTCACTTATTCATGGGAAACTGTACCTATTTAGACACCCTACTTATAGCGTTGGATCCTTTTGAGATGAAATAGTGACTCCGGTTTTTATTGTATTTTAAAGCGTTGTGTTTTGTAATGGAACACAAATGCAGTACACCGCGCAAATCACCCAAACAGGGTTGTGTTTGTGACACAAGTATTGAAAAGTCAAGCTCTTTGCGTCGTGTTTTACCATATAACAAATCCGGAGTAGATCAAAGTAAACTTTATGGTTGAATGTCTGTAATAGATGGTGTCGTGTGCTTAAATTTGTTATAGAAAAGTACTTAATATTGACAAGATAGTTACAGAATTAAGGAAGGCGTGTCAATCTTCCAAAGTTAGAGTTAAACGTGGTTTTAAAAGACGAGATATGACGAGACAAGAATATATCTGGAAAATCGTTTGATAAGCAATATATGTTAGAATAGTATTCATTCTGATATCAAATTCTTGAGATCTAAATGTGTCCAAATCAGTTTATTCTTAGTTCATGCGTTTCCCCCCTTTTTGATGACTTCGTCAACTACAGGTTCTTATGTTAAATCAGACTTTCAAACAACACTAAATAAGCCTATTGCGATAATGTTTAATACTAATTATAATTGATTTTGTAGGCTTCATATGATTTTGTCAAAACGAAAAATAAAGGTGCTTAATTTGTCGATAAGCTTGGCTTTTGATTATAATTTGGAAAAGAAAAATCACGTTCTTTTTTCCTTGTTTGTTATCTAACTTATAACTGCATAAAGGGAATAAATACAGATGCCGTTGATATACTAAAACTCTTGTCGGTGGGATTCTTATCTTTATTGCCTGTTAATTGAATTCGTGATTGTTTAACCAGAGATACGTGAAACCCTTTACCCCTTCCTTTTATGTGTCGTTGGATTTGATTAAAAAGAACATGTTATGGGAAAGATAGAAGAAAATCCCAATTTTTTCACATTTTTATGTGGTCTTTCTTTCTTCAAAATCTCCTATTAACACTTCACAAACCTCAAATTTAAGCATCGAATGATTTAAAATGATATGTAATATTGATTGGTGGAGATATTTGTTTCCAATTTGTTTCCATTCAATATGTTTTGTGTGTGATTTAAAACTCATTTGAATATATAAACAATAGTTTTGGTAGAATTCATTCAGAGATAACTACTAAAGTAAAAAGTTTGATTCTTTTACAAAAGATATTAATTTAATCTGATATTTTGAATCCCAATATTTAAATCAAACAATAAATTAATAGAAAAATAAAATGAAATGAAAAAAATCCATTTAAGTGCAATTAATTTATAAAAAATGGAGTATTGTATGAAAATTGTAAAAGGCAAAGGCTACCCAGGCTGAGGGTTGGAAAACGGTAAAAATGATAAGGGTAAAAAAGGGTAAATGCACAATTCAAACGCCATCTTTTCATAATAATTAGGCGAGTGGCAATCCGTTAGCCAATCAGAAGAGACAATTCATTCTCTGACACCTGGCCCTAATGCGGGTTAGCATGGGCCAGGACCCCAGGCTACCTAGACACATGACGTGAAACGCCCACTTCCGTTGTATGTCACATGATCCAATTATATATACATAGAGTAACATACTAAAATGAACTATCTCAAAGATAGCTGAGTCTGTCTGTGAGTGATATCTGTATAGTTTTAACCCAAACTGGCACTTAAACGACTGAAAATGGCAGTTAAAAGGGTGGTTTAACAGTCTTCTTCATTAAATGAGCAACACTTTTAAAATCTATTTTTGTATGAGTTTAAAGTGCCTTTCTCACAGTAAATAGTGTTTTTCATTTCAAGTTCGCGTCTCCTCCATTGTTTTTTCCCTGAGCATGTCAAAACTGCTGTGGTTTCCTAAACTATACATTTACCAACCCCCATGGTATAAATGGTGTCTAGAGTAAAAGGAACAACAGTTGATTAAAACATTCCGGGAACTAAACACATTTTTGGGGCAAACATTGTGACAGAAGAATAAATTGATAATTACGTTACACGTTATGTCTAATCGATTCTTCTGCAATGGATAAACACATTCATCACTCAATAAATCACAATTATTCAATTTCTTTATCTTAAATAATTGTGAAACAAGCATTTTTTCCTTTTAAGGTTTTGATAGAAAAAGTCGAATCTACAAATAGTTATGGTATTGCACTCTGACACAACTTTCGAGATGCTCACATGATAAAAGCGTCGACCCATGTTGAAATCTTGAGTCCTAAACGCTCTTATTATTACATACTTTTCGATGGATTACCCTGTAATATCAGTGGATTACCACAGGGTAATTTCACTGATTCAAAGTGTGGGATTATCAGGAACTACTTTCTTTTCCCCATGTAGCCTGGAGGCCTGGCCCATGCATACCCGCATTAGGTCAATCTGAACACATCGGGTTTATCAAAAGAAAACACCTCTGACATAATAGGGATGACGCCATATTGTTGACCATGGAATGACGTCACTTCACTTTCGTTTTCAAAAGTAGATCTTCAATGTGAAATCTTAAAAGTCTTTTAATTTGTTTAAGGAAACGCCTATATATGTCACAACTTATAATTTCGCCATTTCGTATGAGTAACCGATAAAAAATGATTTAAAAGGCTTTCCATCACTTCCATATACATTGAACTAGTTAACGTTCACGCTAAGAAAAGGTGTTATACGCCAGGCCAATACATATATATATATATTAATAGGTGCAAATTAAAAGGAAAGTCCCCTATTAAAAACCCACCAAAAATTCCAAAATATATTTGAAGTCTTACATAGAAAAAATGTCATTCTGCTTCGATTTTCATAATGTGGAATATTGACAAGAAATAAGAGTTATATTCTTGATTTGTTTATACATTTAAAACATGATTTAGACGACGACGACGACAACGACAACGACGACGACGACGACGACGACGACGACGACGACGACGACGACGACGACGACGACGACGACGACGACGACGACGACGACGACGACGACGACGACGACGATGTTGATGATGATGATGATGATGATGATGATGATGATGATGATGATGATGATGATGATGAAGATGAAGATGATGATGATGATGATGATGATGATGATGATGATGATGATGATGATGATGATGATGATGATGATGATGATGATGATGATGATGATGATGATTGATGATGATGATGATGATGATGATGATGATGATGATGATGATGATGATGGTGATGATGATGATGATGATGTTGATGATGATGATGATGATGATGATGATGATGATGATGATGATGATGATGATGATGATGATGATGATGACGATGATGATGATGATGATGATGATGATGATGATTCTTACTTTGTTCCCAATGCTTTTTATGTGTTTGTGATTTTTTGCCGAGAATAAAATGAAGAAAACAAACGAAAAAAAAAAGATCTTCTGGTAATAGCTTTTTTCATGAAAATGATCACGTTGTGCGCTGATGATGATAATACACATGATTATAAAGCTAATGAAAATGATAAAAGTAATGCAAACTGATAATGATAATAATATACATTGAACAACAATGATAATTACAGCAGTAATAAAATCATATACTTAAGATAGTAATTAAATTGAAGAATATGACTGAGAAATAATATAAAATAAAACTTACGGTTACTCTTTCAACAACGTTTTCTGCCTTGACAAACAAAACTCTTCACTGTGCCTCTTTCACTTGGTTTTCACAAAATTTCAAACTGCTTAAAGAGAGTGTTCTGTGGGAAAGGAAGATTCGACATCTAGGGGGATATAACAAATACTTCCTTGTCACGTGTCGAGAGAGGGAACATCCGCCCTTATGTCACGTGGTCCCATTTGATAGAGGTAGCGTTACATAAAAAGCGGCTTAACCTTTTTAGACATCCTTTCAACACATGCTTACAGCATGAGTTTGTAACAATTTCCAAAAAAAATAGGAACACGTCATATTTTTCATAATTGATAGAAAACATTTAAATAAAAGCGAGAGTGATTGTCATTAAGTTCTTTATATATTTGTTTATAAAAAGTATTCTATAGTCGATGTGGCTAAACGGTAATCCATGCGTCTATCAGTAAACACGTCTGCTACTTCAATTCAATTCAATTAAAGTATTTGTATTCACTCACGTCTGAATCGTTCATACATGTGAGTATAGGAATACAAAAATATTACATTCATTCACATTAACTATAGTTATGTACATGTGGAAGTGTTGTAAGGAATCATAGGTTGGTAAAAAAGAAGATTAAGGGATTGAAGGACCAGTTGCTTGACTAGCGCACATATAATTGGATTTCTATGAAACATACCATTTTCCTAGAAAATGTGAAGACTAAATCCAAAAATAGATATCTTATTATTTTCACACTTCGTATGACCTTTACATCAGAATTGCTTTCGTTGTAAACAAATTGTGATTAGTGCTTTTCACAATTGGATCAGAGTTTTTGATAGATGCATTCAATAGCACCTTTATAATAATAACCATATGATGTTCTTCAGCAAGCCATTAAGAGTCCTTGTGCAGAACTGATGAATTTGCTAAAAGCCAGTGTATACATATACAATGGTGGCGCGGCATTGATCCTTGATGTACACTCAACGGAGGTCAAGTTAGCTCATTGCTTCTTTAAGTTCCTTTTAAAGGCCCATTAAAGGAAATTAATGCAATATCAAACTATATTATTTGGTAAACTTTTGGACAGATTCAAAAATTACCAGAAAACAACATCAGCAAAACCTAAATGTAAAATTAAACCAGAAATAACCCAGATTAGCAGGTTTTATATTTCAGATTTCCTGATTCTTAACCTCGGACCTTGACAGTTGATACACACATTTTTGAACCGACCAATCAAAATTCGTGTTTTTGAAAATGTAAACAAACAGGTTATTGATAAACATGATTGAATTGGAGACAACTATATTTCAAACACAAAATAACTTAGTTTAAATGAGTCTTATTAGTAGGGTTTCAATGCATTCATAAACTAATTCTCATGACTTTTATTAACATAATTAACATTATAAAACAACTCCATATATTTTTTCAGTAATTTATTTGTACACCTCTCCTTTGATGTGCCTTTAAGTAAACGGGGTTGGAAAGCTGTTAATAATCCAGTTTTAAATACATGTTGCCATATCATCGGTAGAAGACGATTTAATTCAAAAGAAAGTTACGCTCGAAATCTTTGAGATATTCGTTTTAAGTTACACCGCCTAAAGGTATCCTCTACTGAAAGTTTACGTTGAAAGTCGTGTTTAAAGGAAAACCCTCTGCGGAAGATATAGTGCAGTAACTCGAGTGTATCTGACCTACTAACCAACTTTACTATTAAATACACGGAAAGTTTATGTGACACTCACAAGGTCGTATCAATAAGATGAGGTCGAACAATCAAGAATTATTCCTTGCTATACTAGTCCGAATGATCCAGACGTAGTTATTTCATTCTACGTATGCCACAGTTGCACAGTTAGAGCTACAATCATCCGATTTATCGCTACCCTTACACTCGTCGATGAATTCTTTGTTGTGACCAAACACCGTTTATCATCCATACCGGATATAGCGAAGATAAAGCGAAGAAAACCGTTTATCCTGTCACTAGTGCCATTTTGGGACCGATAACAAGGCGCCGTATAACATTTGTGATATCCGGCACTACTCATATAATACATGCACGTGACGAATCATGACGTCATTCTAAAATGGTTCTCTACTCATTTTTCCTTTTTTCTTGTCTTTTATTTACATCTTGTTTGTTTGAAAGAATACATAAAGGTAACAGGATAAACAGAACAGAAAGTTGGTGTCTTCGAATGGGAAAAGTTATGGGGCTCGGCTCACCGGATAATATTACTAAGCCTTGCCCGATAACATTTCCGATTCACGACACCATCCATCTATTCTGTATATAAACGTATGGAATTTTGTCATTGTATCTAAACGCGTAGGAACATGACTACCGCGGATATGTTTGAATGAACCGACGGATATTTAATTGTTTCATCCAGTTCAAACAATTTGCATATTGTAACGAACCGAGCAAATGAACCTCTCAAGGACACAAACACATCCGATCAGTGGAAAACACTGTCGTACACTGAACAGTTGTGTTGTCAGTATATATATATATGTGTGTATATATATATATATATATACTATATATATACCTATAATAATATATATATACCTACTCTCTTTCTACTATATACTCTCTCTTTCTTTATATATATATATACTGCTATATAATATATACCTACTACTGCACTAAAGTATATTTCCAACCTTAGGGGGAATTTTGGGGGTAAAAATATATACATTAGGGCGAACTTATTTTAAGGCGACCAAAACCTTAAGTTTTAATTGTAAATAATTACTAAGTAAGATGTTTCACACCCCTGAAACTTATCAATGATAAAGATGACATACACGTCATTGCAAACTGAAAGTTTGGTTGACTTTTAATGGTTATCATGGAAAATATAGGTCATTAAAAAAGTGAGGGCCTATACATCGGCTCCATAAAAGTATCACTTACGGGCATCATTTATAAAACGTTTAATTGTTTTAAAACCTGTCGATAGAATTACTCTCTTTTATCCAAAATGAATCTATTAAACGTTAACTACACATATATTCAACGGAATAGTTTTATACTTCCTATGTCACGAGTTATAACTCATAATTTTTCTATACCTATACATTTTTAAGAATATACGTTCGTATTTATGTATGCAACAACAAAACTGCTAAGCGCTCCGATATCGTTGGTCTATGACTGATAATTAAAATGCATGTTTTGATTAAATTGTGTATGGTTCAGTTTAACAAATATTTCTATTGGTTTTAGTTATTAATTTTGCTATTAGTGCCTTATCTATCTATGGTTTCTCCATTTATGTTTTGATAGATAAAATGAACGTGCTGGGATCCTCCCCTTGTTTTCTTTACAATGGTTTTGTATGTGCTATTTCTTTATTATGTATTGGCTGGTCTAACATAAAAAAACCAACATTCTACGACAGCCTCTAACATATAAATCCATAAGCATAGCCCTTCAAACAAAGATGCCATCAGTGGTACTTTTAACGGTATCGGATACCAGAATAAGACACTTAGACTTGCTGCGATTCCGCACATCCAGCAAAACATAGGTGTCCCATCATTGCAAGGCGGTGCATCATGTCATTTAACCTTCAACAAACAGTTGATATACTGCACATCAACATGCTAAATGCCGTAAATGGTAAGCCATGGCTACCGAATGTCAACCAGACAGTGAACGTATAGGACGAACTCGAGCGTAGAATACAAAGAATAATAACTCATCGACAAGCTTTCGTCCGACCAAACCAACGGGGGTCATGTACGTGTGCTTTTCATTATTTTCGTGAATTACAACCAACACGTATTCCATCATTTAAGATTTATCTGAAAGGAACGTCATTCGAGCGAACATTGGTTGTAATGATTACTGCGATATGTCCTTTGACTAGTAAAAAGGATATCGTGATTAAAGAGACTCTCTCAGAAATGGAGATCTTATTTTTTTTTTAAATAAATCGTCTTCTACCGTAAAAAGAACAACAAAGATTTCTGAATAACATGGAACTAGATTGTCAACAGCTTCCCAACACTGATCGTAACTATACAAAGAAGATCAAAATCGCAGACATCTAAAACCGTTTAATTTTGTAAACAACGTCTAATCTTAGAATAAGAGGTGGTAATTTTGATACACCATTGTCACGTGGGTCTTCGGAAAAAATACGTTTTCAACGCATGCGCATGGATGCATACATCATTTCCATCAAACGACAATGGGTCGAGTGAGGAGGAAAATAATCAGCATAAATATTAGAAAAAATAGATCTTCCTTAATTAGATTATAATCATAGTTTGCAGTTTAACCTCACCGTTTAGGCATTTGCCGTTCTGTGAGCAAGTAAACACATTGATACATAGGATGTTAGGATACATCTACGCTGAAGATTAAGAAGAGGTATTTTCAGGATAACAAAATTAAAGATTCAACAGAACAAATGCCCTATTAAACTCAAGTTACTTATCATAAAAAGTGTTCGTGGATTGAAAATTTCCATGTGAAAATTAAAGATTAAAGGGAGGTAATTAATATGAAATATATATTTAGCTGTCTCTAAAGCAAAGTTCGCCGACAAAGAATTTCTCCGTTTATTAATAAACGGCTTTCCAAAGAAAAACATACAGGTGCGACGGCGCACTTCATGTTCAATAACGACATAACCAGAATTTTGAACTTCATAAGTAAAGAAATTGAAAATTGTCTTTGGTAAAGTGACAAGGATTGTGAATAAAAAAAAATGACGATTATTGCTCCAAATGCACACATCTCTGAGAAAGTATCTTTAAAAGGAAATTACAGCACTTAAATAAATGCTCGGGCAACAGTAAGTTTGTTTTGTTTTTGGTATGGGGTTTAATGTGTGTTGTATTTTTCAGTTGTATGGCGACTTTTTTTTTTGTTTGATTGACCGGTATTAGGTTAAGTCTAAGCAGTGTCTTGCTTTTTTATTTAAATTCATTCAATGTAATCATTGTGGATATTTTCCTCTATAATCCCCGAACAGTGGTACATGTCGTAAATATCAACCCCCGCGCGCTCCAACATAATTAGATCTGTCATGGTGCTATATACACCTTTTTGATATACGTATCCCTTTCCGAGTATTTCAACATTATTGAACCAGCCTAATAGCATGGTTATACCCCTAAATTCACAGCGTTAAATTGCAAAATAAATGTTCATGTTAAGTATTAAATGCAGATCAAATCTTGAACATGAATGAACGGACCATAACTAAGTATCAATTGGTATCAAATGAGTATTAAAGATAAGACTGAAATGGTGTGTATAACTGCAACCAGTATTATCAAATCTGTTCACACTAACACTTTCAGTTTGATAACTGATATTTACGTTTAGCTGTCACTTTCCACAAGCTATAAACCGCAAATAATTTCACCTTTCCGTACTTTGCGGTATTAATTTTGATACTTCCTTAATTCAGGAAGACTTTGTTGCTTTATCATACAATAATTCTGACAGCAAACAATATATATCCGTAGAATGCCTCTGTAATAACAGAGCAAATTGAATTGTTTGCGATTAATGGAGACATCTAATTTAACCAATCCGCATTTCAATTCCAGCAAAAGGACAAACTGAAGAAACAAGCTAAGTTGAGTTCGAACAATAATACGTAATGTAATTCAAAGTCGTTTCAACATGATCCTAATATATTCGTCTTAAATGGTAATCGTCGAAAACAGGGCTAGGAAATAGTGTCTTGCTCAAGGATACTACTCTGGAGAAATATGCTACAGAAGGGAATCGAACTTGGTTCCTCTGGTCTCAGATTTATACCAAATAGTCTCATGTTTTTAGACAATTGTCTTTGATAAATAAAAGAAACTATAAAACAACGATTTTTTATAACATACCATAGGTTAAATTGTTCGCCCTAAATGATATATAAAAGAAAATCACTAAATCTCCATGTGTTCGCCTTAAGTGATATTGTTTTGCTCACCATTAGATTTACAATTGATATGACAATATGCTAAAACGAATTTACTCTTTTGTAGGAAATTAATACAAAGCAATATGCCCGCCTTAATTAATGTTTTGTACCTATCATGATTTAATCATCTTATTGAGCAACAATCAAATTGTTCGCCTTGAACGGTTTTTCTTTTGCATACTTTGAAGTCGTGCAATTAAACCAAATAAATGTCTTAGGTTAACTTTATTACTTACGGTCGTAGAGTTATCTTTGATTTCAAAAGTAATTTCAAAAGCATTCTGTTAACAAAGATAATACAAACCTAAAATTCGCTGAGTACGTTGAAGGGGAGTACTAAGACAGAAAATATCGCGTTTCACTAGAACTCTCGCCTAGAAGTGGAAAGACCGCCGTTCCAATTTTCACTCTTTAATTCAATGAGGAATTTGAATCGTTTAAAAGTGATCCGATCACGACTAAACTTGCTGGTAAGTAGAGGGGAGCGTCCCAAGACAGAAAATATTGCATTTACCGGGGACCCTTGCCTTGAAGTGGAAAAACTGCCATTCCAAGTTTCCCTATCTGATTAAATGCAATCGAAATCCTTTGATAATGGTTTAATCTCGCCAACACTCGCTTGGTATGTAGTATGGAGCGTTCAAAGACAGAAGATCCCGTTTCGTTTTCTCGGGATTCTTGCCTTCAAGTGGAAAAGCAGCCTTTCCAAGTTTCAGTCTTAAATGCAAAATGCAAAATTGAAATCCGTCAAAAATGGTCCAATCTCGATCAAACTTGCTGGGTACAAAGAGGAAAGCGTCCCGAGACAGATAATATTATTCCGTTTTCCCGGGACTCGTGTCCATAAATGGAAATCCAGCCGTTCCAAATTTCGCACTATTATTCAATCCTTAAATGGAGATCTGTTAAACGTGATCCGATCTCGACCAAACTCGCGTGGTACAAAGAGGGAAGCGTTCCGAGGCAGAAAATATCGCGTTTGCCAGGGACACTTGTCTAGAAGAGGGAAAGCAGCCGTTCCAAGTATCGCTCTTTTATCCAATGCTTAATCGAAATCTGTCAAAAGTGGTCCGATCTCGACCAAACTTGCTGGGTATAAAGATGGAAGCGTCCAGAGACAGATAATGTCACGCTTTCCAGGGATTCTTTCCTAGAATCGGGAAAGCAGCCGTTCAAAGCTTCCCTATCTAACTAAATGCATAATCGAAATCCGTTAATGGTGGTTCAATCTCGACCAAACTCGCTTGATATGTAGTATGGAGCATCCAAAGATAGAAATAACCTCGTTTTCTCGGGACTCTTGCCTAGAAGTGAAAAAGCAGTTCCAAGTTTTGCTATGAATCTCTATGCAAAATAGAAATCCGTTGATAGTGGTTGGAGCTCGACCAAACTCATTGGGAGCGTTCCAACACAGGAAACATTGAGTTTCCCGGGTAATCGTGCCCGGAAGTGGAAAAGCAGCCGTTCTAAGTTTCCCTGTTTAATTCAATGCTTAATCGAAATCTGTTATAAGAAGTCTAATGTCGACCAAACTCGCTGGGTATGTAAAGGGAAGTATCCCGAGACAGAAAATATCGAGTTTCCCCGGGACTCGTGCTCAGAAGTTGAAAAGCAGCCGTTCCAAGTTTTCCTCTATAATTCAATGCAAAATCGAAATCTGTTAATAGAAGTCTAATCTCGACCGAACTCGCTGGGTATGTAGAGTGAAGTACAGTGTATCCTGAGACAGAAAATATCGAGTTTACCCGGGACTCGTGCTCAGAAGTGGAAAAGCAGCCGTTCCAAGTTTCCCTCTATAATTCAATGCAAAATGGAAATCTGTTAATAGAAATCCAATCTCGACCAAACTCGCTGGGTATGTAGAGTAATGTATCCCGAGACAGAAAATATCGAGTTTCCCCGGGACTCGTGCTCAGAAGTGGAAAAGCAGCTGCTCCAAGTTTCCCTCTATAATTCAATGTAAAATCAAAGTGTGTTAAAAAATGTCCGATCTCGTCCAAACTCGCTGGGTATGTAGAGTGAAGTATCCCGAGACAGAAAATATCGCGTTTCCCCGGGACTCGTGCTCAGAAGTGGAAAAGCAGCCGTTCCAAGTTTCCCTCTATAATTCAATGCAAAATCGGAATCTGTAAGTAGAAGTCTAATCTCGACCAAACTCGCTGGGTATGTAGAGTGAAGTATCCCGAGACAGTAAATATCGCGTTTCCCCGAGACTCGTGCTCAGAAATGGAAAATCAGCCGTTCCAAGTTTCCCTCTATAGTTTAATGCAAAATCGAAATCTGTTAAAAGAGGTCCTATCTCGACCAAACTCGCTGGGTATGTAGAGTGAATCACCCGAGACAGAAAATATCGCGTTTCCCCGGGACTCGTGCTCAGAAATGGAAAATCAGCCGTTCCAAGTTTCCCTCTATAGTTTAATGCAAAATCGAAATCTGTTAATAGAAATCCAATCTCGACCAAACTCGCTGGGTATTTAGAGTGAAGTGTTCCGAGACAGAACATATTGATTTTCCCCGGGATCGTGCTCAGAAGCGGAAAAGCAGACGTTCAAGTTTCCCTCTATAATTCAATGAAAAATCGAATTCTGTTAAAAAATGACCGATCTCATCCAAACTCGCTGGGTATCTAGAGTGAAGTATCGCGAGACAGAAAATATCGCGTTTCCCTGGGACTCGTGCTCAAAAGTGGAAAAGCAGCCGTTCCAAGTTTCCCTCTATAATTCAATGCATAATCGAAATCTGTTAATAGAAGTCTGATCTCGACCAAACTCGTTGGGTATGTAGAGTAGGGTATCCAGAGACAGAAAATATCGCGTTTCCCGGGGACTCGTGCTCAGAAGTGGAAAGGCAGCCGTTCCAAGTTTCCCTCTATAATTCAATGCAAAATCGAAATCTGTTAATAGAAGTCTAATCTCGACCAAAGTCGCTGGGTATGTAGAGTGAAGTATCCAGAGACAGAAATTATCGAGTTTCCCCGGGACTTGTGCTCAGAAGTGAAAAAGCAACCGTTCCAAGTTTCCCTCTATAATTCAATGTAAAATCGAAATCTGTTGATAAAAGTCTGATCTCGACCAAACTCGCTGGGTATGTAGAGTGAAGTATCCCGAGACAGAAAATATTGAGTTTCCCCGGGACTCGTGCTCAGAAGTGGAAAAGCAGCCGTTCCAAGTTTTCCTCTATAATTCAATTCAAAATCGAAATCTGTTAAAAGAAGTCTGATCTCGACCAAACTCGCTGGGTAAGTAGAGTGAAATATCCAGAGACAGAAAATATCGCGTTTCCCCGGGACTCGTGCTCAGAAGTGGAAAAGCAACCGTTCCAAGTTTCCCTCTATAATTCAATGCAAAATCGAAATCTGTTAATAGAAATCCAATCTCGACCAAACTCGCTGGGTATGTAGAGTGAAGTACAGTGTATCCTGAGACAGAAAATATCGAGTTTCCCCGGGACTCGTGCTCAGAAGTGGAAAAGCAGCCGTTCCAAGTTTCCCTCTATAATTCAATGCAAAATCGAAATATGTTAATAGAAATCCAATCTCGACCAAACTCGCTGGGTATTTAGAGTGAAATATCCAGAGACAGAAAATATCGAGTTTCCCCGGGACTCGTGCTCAGAAGTAGAAAAGCAGCCGTTCCAAGTTTCCATCTATAATTCAATGTAAAATCGAAATCTGTTAAAAAATGTCCGATCTCGTCCAAACTCGCTGGGTATGTAGAGTGAAGTATCCCGGGACAGAAAATATCGCGTTTCCCCGGGACTCGTGCTCCGAAGTGGAAAAGCAGCCGTTCCAAGTTTCCCTCTATAATTCAATGCAAAATCGAAATCTGTTAATAGAAGTCTGATCTCGACCAAACTCGCTGGGTATGTAGAGTGAAGTATCCCGAGACAGAAAATATCGAGTTTCCCCGGGATCGTGCTCAGAAGCGGAAAAGCAGACGTTCAATTTTCCCTCTATAATTCAATGTAAAATCGAAATCTGTTAAAAAATGTCCGATCCCGTCCAAACTCGCTGGGTATGTAGAGTGAAGTATCCTGAGACAGAAAATATCGCGTTTCCCCGGGACTCGTGCTCAGAAGTGGAAAAGCAGCCGTTTCAACTTTCCCTTAATAATTCAATTCAAAATCGAAATCTGTTAAAAGAAGTCTAATCTCGACCAAACTCGCTGGGTATGTAGAGTGAAGTATCCCGAGACAGCAAATATCGCGTTTCCCCGGGACTCGTGCTCAGAAGTGGAAAAGCAGCCGTTCCAAGTTTCCCTCTATAATTCAATGCAAAATCGAAATCTGTTAATAGAAGTCTAATCTCGACCAAAGTCGCTGGGTATGTAGAGTGAAGTATCCCGAGACAGAAAATATCGAGTTTTCCCGGGACTCGTGCTCAGAAGTGGAAAAGCAGCCGTTTCAATTTTCCCTCTATAATTCAATGTAAAATCGAAATCTGTTAATAGAAGTCTGATCTCGACCAAACTCGCTGGGTATGTAGAGTGAAGTATCCCGAGACAGAAAATATCGCGTTTCCCCGGGACTTGTGCTCAGAAGTGGAAAAGCAGCCGTTCAAAGTTTTCCTCTATAATTCAATGCAAAATCGAAATCTGTTAATAGAAGTCTAATCTCGACCAAACTCGCTGGGTATGTAGATTGAAGTATCCCGAGACAGAAAATATCGCGTTTCCCCGGGACTCGTGCTCAGAAGTGGAAAAGCAGCCGTTCCAAGTTTCCCTCTATAATTCAATACAAAATCGAAATCTGATAATAGAAGTCTGATCTCGACCAAACTCGCTGGGTATGTAGAGTGAAGTATCCCAAGACAGAAAATATCGAGTTTCCCCTGGACTCGTGCTTAGAAGTGGAAAAGCAGCCGTTCCAAGTTTCCATCTATAATTCAATGCAAAATCGAAATCTGTTAATAGAGGTCTGATCTCGACCAAACTCGCTGGGTATGTAGAGTGAAATATCCAATGACAGAAAATATCGCGTCTCCACGGGACTCGTGCTCAGAAGTGGAAAAGCAACCGTTCCAAGTCTCCCTCTATAATTCAATGCAAATTCGAAATCTGTTAATAGAAATCCAATCTCGACCAAACTCGCTGGGTATGTAGAGGTAAGTATCCCAAGAAAGAAAATATCGAGTTTCCCCGGGACTCGTGCTCAGAAGTGGAAAAGCAGCCGTTTCAAGTTTCCCTCTATAATTCAATGCAAAATCGAAATCTGTTAAAAGAAGTCTGATCTCGACCAAACTCGCTGGGTATGTAGAGGGAAGTGTACCGAGACAGAACATATCGGGTTTCCCTGGGATCGTGCTCAGAAACGGAAAAGCAGACGTTCAAGTTTCCCTTTATAAATCAATGCAAATTCGAAATCTGTTAAAAAATGTCCGATCTCGTTTAAACACGCTGGGTATGTAGAGGGAGGTATCCCGAGACAGAAAACATCGTGTTTCCCCGGGATCGTGCTCAGAAGTGGAAAAGTAGTCGTTCTAAGTTTCCCTCTATAATTCAATGCAAAATCACAATATGTTGATAGAAGTTCGATCTCGACAAAACTCGCTGGGTATATAGAGTGAAGTATCCCGAGACAGAAAATATCGAGTTTTCCCGAAACTCATTCTCAGAAGTGGAAAAGCAGCCCTTCCAAATTTCCCTATCTAATTCAATGCAAAATCGAAATCTGTTAAAAGTGGTCCGATCTCGTACAAGCTTGCTAGGTATGTAGAATGGAGAGGTTTTTTTAGACATATCTAGAGTACACCTACGGACAGACACACATTTGTACATGTATGATGCAGACCTAAAAGATGAAACAACTGTTCTTAAACTTGACACTTAAAGCGCATCTTTGACGTTAATTTCTTATCGGTCATTGCAGTACAATTGGTGAGAAAAGGGTAAAAATTTCATCTGAAAATCACCCTTAGTCGTTAATTTCTGCACTTAAGATTTTTGTAAGACAAGCGAATAGACAAACATGGATATAACAGAGTTCTATTCGGTGGTTAACTTTTAATACCCGCTTGGAGCTTGCAATCGATGAATTGAATTATTACTCTTTTTCTTCTGATCTGACAACTGGAATATCCATCACTGATCCATGCAAACCGGAAGTTAGAATAGCATCGCGTTACGATTTTCAATTAAAATATGTCAACCATGTTTAATTCTAAGATTGGGAATCTGGTGACTATAATCTAAAGACATTTTACCAGAATGTGCATCAATATTAACTTACAATTGACTACACATGTAATACTTAACCCGATTATTTGCTTTAAATACTATAGTTACCGTTTTCATTTATCTAATTGGAATCCGTCTGTACCGAAAAAAATCATGAAAAGCATTTAACTACCATACAGCCGATAATTTTCTCCATTTTAGATGTTTCTCGTTTTAGCATGTTCTATAAGAGTAGAACACCGTCTACTAGATCTTTATCATATCATTTTTTGTCACAATGTTTAACTCTTTTAAAGGGTCTGTATTGATAATATATATTTGTCATTTCTTTTTTCTTAAAAGAAATATTGATGCCTATTTTTAATATTTTTTGGGCGCAATTTAATAACCAAGTTAGTATGCATACCCTTTTGAATATAACGCTTTTATGATTAATGAAAAAGTAGGTGCTGAAAATAGTCAAAAGGTTTTATTTTGAAGGGCTCTTTTTGAGGGCCTTGAGCCTCCGTACTAGCCAATGCTCTCGTACTGAGGGTCTGATGATCAGCCATTTGTGTTAGAATCCTACTAGGATAAGTACCTACAATATATACCAATATCAGACCATTGTCTCATCTGTTGCTGGTTGGAATTTCCCTAAAACATCGAACAATCGCACATTTTCGACATCAAACCATATCCTTCTTCAGGTACCTACAACTATGACATTTTGAGTCGATCATTCAACGTTTGTTTTGCTGTAAGACTTTATCTAAACCGATGTAGGAACTGAATCCATTGAAATATAATTTATTGGAGTTTTCAACAAGTTAATTGGCTCAATGTTGATTGTATCATTGGTACCTGGAATGGAGAATGAAAGGTGTACAACTACCCACACACAGGCCTGTCAAATTAAAAAAGACGACTTTTTTGTCTATTTCTCAGCGAATTTTCTCCTTTTTCTTTAGATTCTACAAGCTTGTTTTTAACATTCGTTCTTGTGTGAAACATATGCGACAAGGGTTATTGTACATTGCCGCTGACCTTTGTGTATAGAACCAGGCTCTGTTATAATGCCCAAATATTTGACTACATGGGGGTTTATACAGCTTACCCTTATCCATGTACTTTTTGCCGATAAGTATAAAACGTATTCATCATATATGATAGTTCTACGAGTCTATGAATGGCATAATACAAGGGTTGAAACCATTGTAATGAAAAGTTAAGATTCTGCTATACCATAGGTGTTTATAAATCTAAAAGTCGTCTGCTGCTGATGCGTTTTCTTTCAAATTGGTCAGAAAACAGTCAATATCAAGAAATTGACCACATGCCACCTAGTACGGACGGGTATACGGACACTTGTTCTCATATGTATTTGTTAGTACAAAGTTGAACTAATATCTTATATAGATATTGTGCAAGAATAACCCCATGCTCATATGGAGATTGAATCAAAAATGAATACACAAAAACAAAGTATCTTGATGTTCCGTTTTGCCTCCGTTTGATCACGCAAGCTAGCATTGCTCACGGACCAAGGGTCCAATGACCAACTATCTTGTCACGTATTACTCCCAGTGTATGTACCTACAACATATATTGAGATGAGACATCAGTCTTATCTAATGCCGTTCTTACTGTTTCTAGAGTTTGCTTGATGACATATTTCCCGTAAATTTAAGACCAGAATTTTAACCCCCGAAACAGCACTTAGCCATTGCTCGTATCAAAATGTGTATACAGTTGTTTATGAATTCGTAGACATTAACAATGTCTAAAATGATATGTACTTTCCATAGGTATCAACATATGATAAAATGAGAAAATGGGGGATGAAAATAATGAAAAAAATCGTAGTTTGATGGTCTAAATTTAGGGGTCTTGAGGCGGCAAACTAAGAAATTGCTCACTTACCGAAAGTCTGATGATCAGTCTCTTTGACTAAGATCATACATAGGACGTGAACCTACAACGTATATCAAGATCAGACACTTATCTCATCGAAAACAGGTTAGAATTCATTCCCATACAATAACGAAAATGTATCATAATCGACTCATAAAACCAGTTTTCCAACCCAAGTTCGAACATCTGCTGTCACCTAACTATAGCTCATATCGGAACAGATCGCACGTTACTCTCTACATATGTTCCTAAGCTTAATGAATATATAGTTTTTTATTTAAAAGACCTTCTACTTTTCTCACAATATCTTGTCAAACTTGGTCAATATCAAGAAATTGACATGTTACCTCGCACGGACGGCTGTACAGACAGATGGACACTTGTTCGACTTTGATATGTATATTCATTTGTTAATATAAGGCTAACCTAAAATATTATAGAAAAAATGATCAGGAAAAAATGGCACGAAAATATTTTTTTTTGTACCCACCTACATATACACTATAAGACCATTTGTAGAAGTCAAAATGGTCATAACTTAGGTGCTTCACTAAAGAAAGTCACAGAAACTCTATTTTGGTTCTACAACTTGCCTAGTAAGGTCATCATTATATATCAGACAGTTTTCAAGCATTTTAGTCAAGTTCTTCTCTTCAGCGGCCATTTCCTATGTTCGACTTACCCTCAAAACTTTGTCCCTCACCCATATTTCTTCTATTTCACCTCTTAAATCCCAAAAATTGCTCTCGACTCTTCTACATCCTGTTACAACAGTGTACATGCTACTATTTAAAGAAAACTTCGTGAAAATAACAGTTTTTGTAGAAAAGTTATTAAGGTTTTGTGAAATCATTTTTGCATTATACGTCCATTTTCGCCTATTTTCAAACACCAATAAAATCTAAAGCAATGTAAAATTCAACATTATTCTTTCCGATTCTGATAGTCCATTATCTACTCTAAAGATTCAATATGTTTGAAACATTCACATCAAAGGTTTAGAAACATTGCGAGTCGAATTTCCGACCTCTGGTCTAGTGACACAAAATATCCCAAATTCTCCAAACAGCAGCGAAAAAAATCCATAAAAAATCAGGATTCAACGCTTAGAATTCCAAAACCAGTCTTGGATAATACCCGTCTATTCTGACTATCAAGGCATGTTAAGCTGTTTAGCTTTCATATGCCTGTCTGCCCTAGAAACATCTTTAATTGACACAAGATTGTCTAAAACTTCCATTTTCCCGCCAATTCTCCCCGATTTTCCCATTTTCAAAGTCTTATCAAATCATTAATAAGACACGTATCGACAGCAAACTTACCTTAAATACAGCTTTAAAGTGTCTACTCTTAAAATATTTTTGTTTTTCTATTTATTTACCTGTATCCAGCATTTAGGCGTCCGTCAGTACGTCGCTTCAAAATCTGTCTAAAACGCCTCACAAATGAATTGTAAGTACCAGACCAGAGCTCATATTGGAACAGATCCCACGTTTCTCTCTACATATGCTCCTAAGCTTAATGAATATATATGTTTTTATTGAAAAGACCTTCTACTTTTCTCACAATATTTGGTCAAACATTGGTCAATATCGAGAAATTGACATGTTACCTCGCACTGACGGCTGTACGGACAGATGGACACCTGTTCGACTTTGATATGTATATATATATATATTTGTTAATATAAGGCTAGCCTAAAATATTATAGAAAAAATGTGCAGGAAAAAATGGCATGAAAAAATATTTTTTGTACCTACCTACATATACTCTATAAGACCATTTGTAGAAGTCAAAATTGTCTTAACTTAGGTGCTTCTCTAAAGAAAGTCACAGAAACTCTATTTTAGTCTTACAACTTGCCTAGTAATGTCATCATTATATCTCAGACCGTTTTCAAGCATTATAGTCAAGTTCTTCTCTTCAGCGGACATAACCTATGTTCGACTTACCCTCAAAACTTTGTCCCTCACCCATATTTCTTCTATTTCACCTCTTAAATCCCAAAAATTGCTCTCGACTCTTCTACATCCTGTTACAACAGTGTACATGCTACTATTTAAAGAAAACTTCGTAAATATAACAGTTTTAGTAGAAAAGTTATTGAGGTTTTGTGAAATAATTTTTGCATTAAAGTCCATTTTCGCCTATTTTCAAACACCAATAAAATCTAAAGCAATGCAAAATTCAACATTATTCTTTCCGATTCTGACAGTCAATTTCCTACTCTGAAGATTCAATATGTTTGAAACATTCACATCAAATGTTTAGAAACATTGCGAGTCGAATTTCCGACCCCTGGTCTACTGACACAAAATATTCCAAATTCTCCAAACAGCAGCGAACAAAAATCATAAAAAATCAGGATTCAACGCTTAAAATTCCAAAACCAGTCTTGGATAATACCCGTCTATTCTGACTATCAAGGCATGTTAAGCTTTTTAGCGTTCATATGCCTGTCTGCCCTAGAAACATCTTTAATTGACACAAAATTGTCTAAAACTTCCATTTTCCCGCCAATTCTCCCCGATTTTCCCATTTTCAAAGTCTTATCAAATCATTAATAAGACACGTTTCGACAGCAAACTTACCTTAAATACAGCTTTAAAGTGTCTACTCTTAAAATATTTTCGTTTTTCTTTTTATTTACCTGTATCCAGCATCTAGGCGTCCGTCAGTACGTCGCTTCAAAATCTGTCTAAAACGCCTCACAAATGCTTTGTAAGTACCAGACCAGAGCTCATATTGAAACCGATCGCACGTTTCTTTCTACATATGCTCCTAAGCTTAATGTATATATATGTTTTTATTGAAAAGACCTTCTACTTTCCTCACAATATTTGATCGAACTTGGTCAATATCGAGAAATTGACATGTTACCTCGCACGGACGGCTGTACGGACAGATGGACACTTGTTCGACTTTGATATGTAGTAATATTTCTTAATATAAAGCTAACCTAAAATATTATAGAAAAAATGTGCAGGAAAAAATGGCATGAGAAAATATTTTTTTTGTACCCACCTACATATACTCTATAAGACCATTTGTAGAAGTCAAAATTGTCATAACTTAGGTGCTTCTCTAAAGAAAGTCACAGAAACTCTATTTTAGTCTTACAACTTGCCTAGTAAGGTCATCATTATATCTCAGACCGTTTTCAAGCATTATAGTCAAGTTCTTCTCTTCAGCGGCCATAACCTATGTTCGACTTACCCTCAAAACTTTGTCCCTCACCCATATTTCTTCTATTTCACCTCTTAAACCCCAAAAATTGCTCTCGACTCTTCTACATCCTGTTACAACAGTGTACATGCTACTATTTAAAGAAAACTTCGTGAAAATAACAGTTTTAGTAGCAAAGTTATTAAGGTTTTGTGAAATCATTTTTGCATTATACGTCCATTTTCGCCTATTTTCAAACACCAATAAAATCTAAAGCAATGTAAAATTCAACATTATTCTTTCCGATTCTGATAGTCCATTATCTACTCTTAAGATTTAATATGTTTGAAACATTCACATCAAAGGTTTATAAACATTGCGAGTCGAATTTCCGACCCCTGGTCTAGTGACACAAAACATCCCAAATTCTCCAAACAGCAGCGAAAAAAAATCCTAAAAAAATCAGGATTCAACGCTTGAAATTCCAAAACCAGTCTTTGATAATACCCGTCTATCCTGACTATCAAGGCATGTTAAGCTTTTTAGCTTTCATATGCCTATCTGCCCTAGAAACAACTTTAATTGACACAAAATCGTCTCAAACTTCGATTTTCCCGCCAATTCTCCACGGTTTTCCCTTTTTTAAAGTCTTATCAAAGCATTAATAAGACACGTTTCGACAGCAAACTTACCTTAAATACAGCTTTAAAGTGTCTACTCTTAAAATATTTTTAAATTTTCTTTTTATTTACCTGTATCCAGCATCTAGGCGTCCGTCAGTACGTCGCTTCAAAATCTGTCTAAAACGCCTCACAAATGAATTGTAAGTACCAGACCAGAGCTCATATTGGAACCGATCGCACGTTTCTCTCTACATATGCTCCTAAGCTTAATGAATATATATGTTTTTATTGAAAAGACCTTCTACTTTTCTCACAATATTTGGTCAAACTTGGTCAATATCGAGAAATTGACATGTTACCTCGCACGGACGGCTGTACGGACAGATGGACACCTGTTCGACTTTGATATGTATATATATATATTTGTTAATATAAGGCTAGCCTAAAATATTATAGAAAAAATGTGCAGGAAAAAATGGCATGAAAAAATATTTTTTGTACCCACCTACATATACTCTATAAGACCATTTGTAGAAGTCAAAATGGTCATAACTTAGGTGCTTCACTAAAGAAAGTCACAGAAACTCTATTTTGGTTCTACAACTTGCCTAGTAAGGTCATCATTATATATCAGACCGTTTTCAAGCATTTTAGTCAAGTTCTTCTTTTCAGCGGCCATTTCCTATGTTCGACTTACCCTCAAAACTTTGTCCCTCACCCATATTTCTACTATTTCACCTCTTAAACCCCAAAAATTGCTCTCGACTTTTCTACATCCTGTTACAACAGTGTACATGCTACTATTTAAAGAAAACTTCGTAAATATAACAGTTTTAGTAGAAAAGTTATTGAGGTTTTGTGAAATAATTTTTGCATTAAAGTCCATTTTCGCCTATTTCCAAACACCAATAAAATCTAAAGCAATGCAAAATTCAACATTATTCTTTCCGATTCTGACAGTCAATTTCCTACTCTGAAGATTCAATATGTTTGAAACATTCACATCAAATGTTTAGAAACATTGCGAGTCGAATTTCCGACCCCTTGTCTAGTGTCACAAAATATCCCAAATTCTCCAAACAGCAGCGAAAAAAAATCATGAAATATAAGGATTCAACGCTTCAAATTTCAAAACCAGTCTTTGATAATACCCGTCTATCCTGCCTATCAAGGCATGTTAAGCTTTTTAGCGTTCATATGCCTGTATGCCCTAGAAACCACTTTAATTGACACGAAATCGTCCAAAACTTCCATTTTCCCGCCAATTCTCCCCGGTTTTCCCTTTTTCAAAGTCTTATCGAATCATTAATAAGACGCGTATCGGCAGCAAACTTACCTTAAATACAGCCTTAAAGTGTCTGCTGTTAAAATAATGTCGTTTCTCTTTTTTTCTACATGTGTCCAGCAGTGAAATTATTATCAGTCCTTGTCCATTGTCCGGACGTCTGTCCGTACGACGACCTACACTCCATTTTTCTGTTTTCCAAAACCATCTTCACGGACACTCTCTCATACAGACAGACGAACAAAGATATGGTAATATATCACATATGATACTTCTGCTTGAATTTTCCTAACAGAACATTTAAACGTTTTAGGAAAAAAAGAAGCATAACAACTGTCTACAAAGGGTGTTGAACATATGTCAAATATCACATTTTCCCCGCCCTTTTAAGACTTTTAGGCGGGAAAATCGGGGTCACGAATAACGCCTCATACAGACGGACATACAACTACAACGTAACGATAAGACGTCTCCCTTATCTGTATTGAATTACACCCTACAATGAAAAAAACTGTAAGTCAATATCTTACCTACTTTTCCCTCAATACTTACCCAAACTTGGTAAAAATTACCATATTGGTGCTTCCCGACCACGCAAGGACACAAGTACAGACTTATCGACGATTGAAAAATAATGATTCTGGCATTGAATTGTTGAGTTACGATAAAACCATATTTTCATGAAACAGTTGTAGGTAAACGAGCATTATCTTAATCTACACACCCTGTCAACCTTACCAAAATAAGCGGGTGTTTTCAACAGATTTATAGACTGAAAATATGGGTCTGCTATAATGCTAATCACACACAGACGGACAAACACATCTTCATGAACTTTCATTCTTTTTTGGCCAAAACCATACATAAACAATACAAAAGGGTTTTTATTCGGTATGTTCTCTTCTTTTCTCACAATATCTAGTCAGTCTTGGTCAATATCAAGAAATTGGCCATATGCCATCTCGTAGGGAAGTTGTACGGACAAATTGACACTTGTTCGACTGCTGTTCTTATACGTAATTGTTACTATAAGGCAAAATAAATATATTTTAGAAAAATTGTGGAAGAATAAATTGAATGCAAAGAATATTTGTGTACCCTTTTATATATTCCCTATAACATCATTTGTAGAACTCAAAATGGATATAACTTCACTGCTTCTTTTACAAAAAAATGACTCCGTTTTGGTCTTAACATCTTGCCTACTAAAGCTCGAATTATATAACAGACCGTTCCCAAACCTTTTAGGCAAGTTCTTTTCTTCAGCGACCTCTTTCAAGTTTTGACTTACCCCGAAAACCTGGTCCCTCTTCCATATTTCTTCCTTAAAAAATCGTAAAACCCAGAAGTCACTCTCGGCTTTTTACGTCTAGTTAGGATATTGCAAATGCTCCTTTTTAAAGAAAAATTCATGAAAAAAGAGCTTTAAAAGAAAGGTAATTAAGCTCTTTTGACGTGTTTTTTTCACTGTTCGTCCATTTACCTATTTTCAAACACCCATTAAATCGAAACTGATGCAAAATTCAACATTTCATTTTCAGAACTTGATTCTCCTTTTCCATATCTAAAGACTCTTTAATTCATTCCCATCCAAGGTTTTAATACATTGTGAGCAGATTCACCCTCCTAAAGTGACACAAAGTATCACAGATTTCGCAAATTTCTGCAAAAAAAAACACATAAAAAAGACATCTCAACCCTTAAAATTCCGAAACTGGTCTTATGTTATACCCATCTATGCTTTCTATCCAGGTACATTCAGATTGGGATCGTTCGTCTGTCTGTCCTAAAAACAATTTGAATGGACACAAAATTGGCAAAAAAGAACTTTTTCCCGCCAATTTTCCCCGTTTTTTCCCCTTTTCAAATTATTATCAAATCATATATGATGCATGTTTTAAGTGTTAATCTACCCTTAGTATAGCCTTGCATTATCTGATTTTGTAATAACTTCATTTAGTTTCATTTCCGTGTCTCAGCTTTATCCTTTATCAATGCGTCTGGCTGTAAGTTCCTTCAAAAAACAGTCTGAAACGCCTTAGAAATGCGGTCTAAGAAAGAAAAACGTCCAACTTTCCTTTTTCGAAAGGCTTTAACATTATTAATATTGCAAATTTTACTACTATGTTTATATATTGTAATAGCTCACTTCCTATGCTTCAATAACAATACATTTTAATTGTTAAATACGGGTTTACGGGTGGAAAAATATTCATTAAAAAATCAGTATACTCAATTCAATCTCGATTTTCATTTAATCATGTAATCAATATATCAGAAGTTGCAGAAACAATGTTCATACACGTTCGTATGTCTCTCTGTCTAAAAATAAACATTCCAAAAAAAAAAAAGAATCGCCAAGATAGGAAATTTTCAAAACATTCCGACACTTTTACCCCATTTTCCTAAAATAATATTTCGCATTATTATAAGATATATCAACTGGAACTAACTTCTAAACGTTAGTGCAACATCATGAGACTTACGAAAAAGTATTTTGAAATTATTATCAGACCTTGAACATTGTCCGGATATCTGTCCGTACGGCCACCTACAATCCATTTTCAGTTTTCCAAAACCATCGTCACTCTCGTTCGGACGGACGAACAAAGATATCGTAGTATATCACATATTATCGTCTTCTGCATGAGTTCTACTATCAGAATACTTAAACGTTTTAGGAAAAGAAGCATAATAACTATCCGCATAGGGTGTCGAACATACATTAAATACCACACTTTTTCCGCCTTTTCAAGGCTTTTAAGCGGGAAAATCGTGGTCACGAATAACGCCTCATACAGACGGACATACAAATATAACGTAACGATAAGACCTCTCCCTTATCTATATTGAATTAGACCCTACAATGAAAAAAGTTGTAAGTCAATATCTTACCTACTTTTCTCTCTATACTTTCCCAAACTTGGTAAATATTACCATATTGGTGCTTCCCGACCAAGCAAGGACACGTGTTCTGATATACGGACGATTGTAAAAGAATGATTCTGGCATAGAATCATTGAATTAGGACGAATCTTTATATGAATGAACTAGTAGAAAAACCAGCTGTATTTTAATCTATACATCCTATCAAACTCACCAAAATAATTGGGTACTTTCAACATATTTATAGACTGAACATAAGAGTCTGCCTTAATGCTAATCACACACAGACAGACAAACACATCTTCATGAACTTTCATTCTCTTTTAGGTAAAACCATACATTAACAATATAAAAAGGTTTTATTCGATAAGTTCTCTTCTTTTCTCACAATTTCTTGTTAATCTTGGTCAAGACAATTGGCCACATTCCATCTCGTACGGACTATACCCATCTACGTGACAACGGTATCTAAAGATATCGGCTCTTGTTCTAAGTTAAGATCGTTGTTTACATTATAAACCCGTTTAAACGGTCTTAGATATCTGCGATTTTAATGTTCTAGATCTTCTTTGTTAAATCATGATAAGGGTTGGGAAGTTGTCACACATCTAGTTAATCTAGAAATTTGTGTTGTTATTTTTACCGTAGAAGACAATTTATTGTAAAATATTAAAATCTGGATCTCTGAGAGAGTATCTTTAAAGAGAACTGGTCTACAATGGGCGCATTTTTATAGAGTACGCTAAAAGCAATGTATTTGTATAGGTATGCTATTCTTCTGAACAAGTCACTGAAGAACTGATGTCATTTGAGGTATGTGTGAAGTAATGTATAAGAGTATGTACTGAAAACTGAATAAATGGCTCCTGAACCTTTTATCTTTGAAATTTATCGAATCTTTAATACCTACACCAAAGTTATCTCAAAATGCAATTGTACAGTGAAATGAAGCCTCATTTAGACGCATTTGTAACGTATGGTTTTCAACAATTGTTTTGCCATAACCTTTTTAGTTTCAATTTGTATTTTAAATATGTAAGGTGTAGCCATACCCAAATGTCGAAAATAGCATATAGTGCATGTATAGTAGTTGCCAGGTATAGAAAAAGGGAGACCCGCTGTTTGACTCCCCTTGGCTGACATGTGACTTTTCACGCTAAGAACCGATGCTAGCCGAACGGTTGGAGCATATCCGTTGAATATTCAAAAAGAATATCGTTCTGGTCATCATCGATACATAAAAATATTATAATGAACCCTACATGGACAATCCAGGAGTTATTATTTCATTGTTGATAATCATATACGACACTTAACACCACAGACACGATTATTTTGAAGATTACGGACCTTCCATTGTAGACCCACTTCACTTTAGGATTGCAGTATTTAATATGAAAAAAATGCTTTAAAATCTTAAGTCTGTTAAGAATTACAAATAAGTAATTTGTAACGATCGCAACCTGATGCCACTGATTTTAATTTTAGGTGTTGATATTAGAGCATGAAACAAAAGCACACCTGAGTAAAAGAAAGGGACTTTTACTGCTTTATACATAAAAAAGGGAAATCTGTTTCCACATTTGTCATGATAACTAAATATAAAGTGCTTTTAAGTCATGAGACCAAAGCCCATAATTCCTGTAATGGTTTACTGCAAACTGATCATGAAACAAAAGCATAACAATTTAAGCGATTGTTTCTTTGTTTTGCCATGAGAAAGGCATTTTATGCATATCTATGTTTATTTTGTGTCGTTATTATTATGAGAACTTTAACATATCTTGAGTTGGCATGGAATTGAATCTCTGGCTTAGAATTGTTTCTACAATACATCCATGATGGGGTTAATTTAGATGGTTGGATAAGATATAAACGTGATAAAAACCATCGATTGTCTTAGCGGAAAGAGTCATTTCCTATTAACACATCGTCAAACTAATTGTAAAATAAGTCAAAAGACTGTTTCATACAAAAACTCTGTCTAAGAGTTATCAGTTCTCCACTCAACATAAAACCTTCATATGTTATCTTAACTGGACATGTAATTTACCGAATGAAGTATCACTTTAGGCGAACAGTCAGATTTCGAACCTGCTATTAAAGAGGCATAATGTGTTGTGATAATAGATATGCACTGGAGAAATATGCTACAAACGGGAATTCATCTTAAATCCTCTGGTCTCAGATTTATTCAAAATAAACTCATGATTTTGAAACATTCTCTTTAATAAGAAAAAACTATCTAAAAACAAAACAGTTCATCTACCAAGAGAATGTCTGCTTTATAATGTATCATAAGTTAAAGTGGTCGACTTAAATGATATCTAAACTGTAATCAATAAAACCATTTGTTCGCATTACTAGTAAGTGATATTACTTTGCTCACCATAGCACAGAAGAAAGGGTGTTTATTTGAAATAAATAACTTCTAGGCAAATTATTTCAAGGTGTCTTTCATCAAATCCTCACGATGATCGTATAGCAAATCATCTTTAGTGTGAATGAGCAGAGACATAGATAAGAGATATAAAAAGATTGCTTCCTCTCTTCATTTCATTATTCTGTGTCTTAAAGCTATTAACAGTGCTAATTTCAGTGCGATTGTCCAATAAAAGTCATTTTTATATCACCACATTGTCCGAATTATTGTAAAGTATACTTATATGACGGATTTAATAAAGAAAACATCTGCTTTCATTATTGTAACTTATCTTCTCAACATAATATCTTCATGTGTTATCTTTAGTGGACAAGAAAAGGAAAAAATATCCGAAATAGTATCACTTAAGGCGATCAATCAGATTTCGAATGTGCTATTAAAGAGGCATAATATATTCTGAGAATAGTGACACACTGGAGAAATATACTATACATGGGAATTGAACTTGGAACCTCTGGTTTCAGATTCATTTCAAATAAACTAAGGATTTTAAAACATTCTCTTTAATAAATAAAAGCCCAATGGAATAAAAAGCTCATCTGCCAACAAAATGCCTGTTTTGAAAAGTATCATAAGTTAAAATGGTCGCCTTAAGTGATATTTAAACTTAAACTCCATAAACAGCAATTCGCCTTAAGTGATACAATTCTGATTCAAAGAAAAAAAAAGTACGGAGAGATTTGTGGTGTGAATACTATTAACTATTGATAAAGATAGTCTTAATAGGAAACTGTTTTTTGATTATTTATTACAATATTTTGGATAATGTGTTTTAGCAGAGGACTCTTTAATTTGGCCAACAGCTTGTTTTTATCATGTTAAGATTCTATTCAAGCATCTAAGATTGGTTAAAAAAAATAGAAGCATTTTTATGCTTTAAAATCATGAGTTTAATCGGAATGAATCTGAAGCAGGACTATCCATCAGGAAGTTTAATTCCTGATAATGGCATATTTTCCCTGTGTAGTGTCTATGGGCAAAAAACTATTGCCCAGCTCTGTTTTCGAGGATTAAAATGAAGGCCGAATATAGCAGAAACATATTAAAACGAATTATTATTATCTTAAAAAAATATCATTTGAACTCAACCTAGCTTGATGAGGTTTCTTTATTTTGTCTTTTTTGCTGGACTAGAAATAAAGGTTAATTAAACAAGATGTCACCTAAGGCGAACATTACCAAATTACCAAAAATCAAATGATTCGCCTTAAATGATATTTTCTGGCATACTTTGAGCCCATGCAATAAAATCAAATTGTTTTCCTAGGATATGATTACTGATGATAAAAAAACAAAACTTTTGTTCTAAAAGGTACTTTAAAAAGCGTTCCATTTATCATGATAATGCAAACCTCACATATTTATGCATAGGATGTATCTCTAATAGTAGAACGGAAATTCAGTGGTTCGCCTTAAGTGATACCTTATTTGATAAAGCTGAATACTTGGTCTGCTGAAAATTCACAGACAATAAAAACAACATCATTCGGTGTTTTAGGAAATTCAAACAACACATAACTTTTAAACACTTCATTTCTTTACATTAAGCAAGAAGATACCTTACTTAAAACATATTAAAAGTTGATTTGTTCGCCTTAAGTGATGATTTAACTGAATCTGAAATTCCTTTTATTTGTCTTAAGTTCTATTACTTCGTTCACCGTTTGTATGCATTCTGCACGACAATAATTTACAACGAATTGACGTGTTTGTACAAAAGTAATTCAAGTGATGTGCTCTTATTAGTTCATGTGTTTTCTAAACCATGCTTAACGAATCTTATTGGTCAATTATTTGTTCGGCATTAGTGATACTTTATATTGCTATTGAAAACTCATGCAGTATAATCAAATTATTGTAATAGGTTAATTTGATGATCTAAGATTGTAGGACAGTGCTTTGATACAACACATACTATGGAATGAGTTCTCTTTACAATGTCTGACAAACCATACACTCATATGTATTTTATGCTTCTTTAATAGCAGATTGGAAAAGTAATTGTTCGCCTTAAGTGATACATAATTCGACCAATATCAATTCTGAGTCGAATAAAAAAAACACTGAGAGATTTGTGATGTGAAGACTATTAATTATTGAAAAACATAGTCTTAATATGAAACTGTCTTGTGATTCTTATTTACAATTCTTTGGATAATGCGTTTTAGCAGAAGACTCTTTAATTGGGCCAACAGCTTGTCTTTATCATGTTAAGATTCTATTTAAGCATTAAGAATTGGTAAAAAAATAGAAGTATTTTCATGTTTTAAAACCATGAGTTTATTCGGAATAAATCTGAGACCTGACGAGAGGTTAGTTTAATTCCCGACAATGGCATATCATCACTGTGTAGTGTCTATGGGCAATATACTATTGCCTAGCTCTGTTTTCGAGGATTACAATGTAGGCCGATCATAGCAGAAACATATCAAAACAACTTATATTATCTTTAAAAGATAGTATCATTTGAACTCAACCTAGCTTGATGACGTTTCTTTATTTTGTCTTTCTTGCTGGAGTAGAAATTAAGGTAAATTAAATAAGATGTCACTTAAGGCGACCATTTGATATAGCTCTGCTATTATAGAGACATACTGTGGATAAATATTGTATTTTGTCGTAATTAGTGTTAGATAATGCTTTCAAGTCATGTTCTCTTTGAAATGTCTAAGTTTCTTTTTATCTATCCATTCATTTGTGGACGATGTTGGTGTATACATAACACAGAAGAAAGGGTGTTTATTTGAAATAAATAACTTCTAGGCAAATTATTTCAAGGTGTCTATCATCAAATCCTCACGATGATCGTATAGCAAATCATCTTTAGTGTGAATGAGCAGATACATAGATAAGAGATATAAAAAGATTGCTTCCTCTCTTCATTTCATTATTCTGTGTCTTAAAGCTATTAACAGTGCTAATTTCAGTGCGATTGTCCAATAAAAGTCATTTTATCACCACATTGTCCGAATTATTGTAAAGTATACTTATATGACGGATTTAATAAAGAAAACATCTGCTTTCATTATTGTAACTTATCTTCTCAACATAATATCTTCATGTGTTCTTTAGTGGACAAGAAAAGGAAAAAAAATCCGAAATAGTATCACTTAAGGCGATCAATCAGATTTCGAATGTGCTATTAAAGAGGCATAATATATTCGGAGAATAGTGACACACTGGAGAAATATACTATACATTGGAATTGAACTTGGAACCTCTGGTTTCAGATTCATTTCAAATAAACTCAGGATTTTAAAACATTGCCTTTTATAAATAAAAGCCCAATGAAATAAAAAGCTCATCTGCCAACAAAATGCCTGTTTTGAAAAGTATCATAAGTTAAAATGGTCGCCCTAAGTGATATTTAAGCGTAAACTCCATAAACAGCAATTCGCCTTAAGTGATACAATTCTGATTCAAAGAAAAAAAAGTACGGAGAGATTTATGGTGTGAATACTATTAACTATTGATAAAGATAGTCTTAATATGAAACTGTTTTTTGATTATTTATTACAATATTTTGGATAATGTGTTTTAGCAGAGGACTCTTTAATTGGGCCAACAGCTTGTTTTTATCATGTTAAGATTCTATTCAAGCATCTAAGATTGGTTAAAAAAATAGAAGCATTTTTATGCTTTAAAATCATGAGTTTAATCGGAATGAATCTGAAGCAGGACTATCCATCAGGAAGTTTAATTCCTGATAATGGCATATTTTCCCTGTGTAGTGTCTATGGGCAAAAAACTATTGCCCAGCTCTGTTTTCGAGGATTAAAATGAAGGCCGAATATAGCAGAAACATATTAAAACGAATTATTAATATCTTAAAAATATATCATTTGAACTCAACCTAGCTTGATGAGGTTTCTTTATTTTGTCTTTTTTGCTGGACTAGAAATTAAGGTTAATTAAATAAGATGTCACTTAAGGCGAACATTACCAAATTACCAAAAATCAAATGATTCGCCTTAAATGATATTTTCTGGCATACTTTGAGCCCATGCAATAAAACCAAATTGTTTTCCTAGGATATGATTACTGATGATTAAAAAACAAAACTTTTGTTCTAAAAGGTACTTTAAAAAGCGTTCCATTTATCATGATAATGCAAACCTCACATATTTATGCATAGGATGTATCTCCAATAGTAGAACGGAAATTCAGTGGTTCGCCTTAAGTGATACCTTATTTGATAAAGCTGAATACTTAGTCTACTGAAAAATCACAGACAATAAAAACAACATCATTCGGTGTTTTAGGAAATTCAAACAACACATAACTTTTAAACACTTCATTTCTTTACATTAAGCAAGAAGATACATTACTTAAAACATATTAAAAGTTGATTTGTTCGCCTAAGTGATGATTTAACTAAATCTGAAATTCCATTCCATAAGTTCTATTACTTCGTTCACCGTTTTTATGCATTCTGCACGACAATATTTTACAACGATTTGACGTTTTTGTACGAAAGTAATCCAAGTGATGTGCTCTTATTAGTTCATGTGTTTTCTAAATCATGTTAAACTAATCTTATTGATTAAATATTTGATTGGCATTAGTGATACTTAATATTGCTAATGCAAACTTTTGCAATATAATCAAATTATTGTAATAGGTAAATTTGATAATTTAATATTGTAGGGCAGTGCTTTGATACAACACATACTATGAAATGAGTTCTCTTTACAATGTCTGACAAACCATACACTCATATGTATTTTATGCCTCTTTAATAGCAGATTGGAAAAGTGATTGTTCGCCTTAAGTGATACATAATTCAATCAATGTCAATTCTGAGTCGCATAAAAAAAACACTGAGAGATTTCTGTTGGGAAGACTACTGATTATTGAAAAACACGCTATCAATATGAAACTGTCTTGTGATTATTATTGACAAGATTTGTGCCAATGTACTTTAGCAGGGGACTCTTTAATTGAGATAATGGCTGGTCCGTATCATGTTAATATTCAATTCAAGCATCTAAGATTTATTTCGTCATGGTTGAAAATTAAACATATTTTAAATGCGCTTATAATAACGAGTGTATTCGAAATTAATCTGAGACCTGACGACCGGGAAGTTTAATTCCCGACAATGGCATAATTTCCCTGTGCAGTTTCTATTGGCATAAAACTATTTCCTAGCTCTGCTTTGGGCGATTCCATTGTATGCCGCATATAACAGAAACATATTAAAACGACTTGGTTTTTTTTTCTAAAAAAAATGCTCATCATTTGAACTCAACATAGCTTGATGACGTTTCTTTATTTTGTCTTCCTTGCTGGATTAGAAATTAAGATTGATTAAATAAGGTGTCCTTTAAGGTGAACATTTGATGTTACTCTGCTATCATAGAGGCATAATGTGGATATATATTGTAATTTGTAGTAATAAGTGTTAGATAAGGCTTTCAAGTCATGTTCTGTTTGAAATATCTAAGTTTCTTTTTTATCTTTCCATTCATCATTTGTGGACTATGGTGTTCTATACATAATTCATAAGAAAGGGTGATTGTTTGAAATAAACAACTTCTAGGCAAATCCCTTCTATCCCTTCGAATTATATCATGACTTCGTATTTTAAATTCATCATTATGAAATGCATCATTTAAAAATGTTTCACATTAACAAAATATTTCAATATTAAGTTGATTATCAAGAATGGTTTTAAGTGCATTCTAATTACGAATGAAGAAAGTGAATGTTGAGAAAAATTACGGGAAGTCCTTTCATTGAAATGCAAGCATTCGATGGTGATATGGATTACTTTTTATCAATATTTTACTGGATAAATGTTAATCGCTGGTGATGACCAGGGTTAACACTTGTATCTCTTCCTTTCCCATTTGTTTTTGTACATCGTAGCTTGAGCGAAAAATGTGGTCCCTGTTTGTCTGTTAATTTAGCGGACAGCATTTTCAAGTTCACGCAATGTAAAATATTTAATTGCCTACGTAGCGCTTTGTCTGCTCGGACGGACGGACTGTTAGACAAAGGCAAATAGGAATTGGAGGGGCATCATTAAAGTCCTAATTGGTGGTTTTATACCATACGTAATAAATACATTATACCAGGAGTAGTACATCAAATTCAACTTAACAATTCCAAAAATTGGAATATTTATTAACATTACATGTCCTATTACAGTAATCAACAAAAATGACTTAAATATACTTGAAATTGATATAAATTTAAATGAATAACATTTATGTTTATAACACTGCATACTATGTATAGGTAACAATAAATGTTATGTCCTTGTAAAAAGGGAAGTAACTTCAAAGAAAATGCTTCAAATAAATGTATAATACATGTTTCTGTTTTTGCCAAACACGGGATTAATACACGGTTCCGTAAATAATAAATGCATACTATATTTGGCAATCGGTCTAAGATAATTAGAATTAGCTTATCATAGAAGTATTTCAAAAGTTCAATCTGAAAGTCTTCTCATTGTTCTCCTTTATGTATGTTTTATAGTTAGAGACCGTCATAAGGGGACATTTTATAGTGCTGTATTTAAGGCGAAACACTTAGGGAGAACTTTCTCTTAAATAAGACTTTAGAAGGAAATGCAAAGGTTATTTTGAAAGAATGAACCACGAAGAAGGGTAAAAACACAATTCCTATCGATTTCCATGATAAATATTTCAGAAATGGGCTTTAGAAATAATTTCGCCTTAAATGATGAGATAATGGCATTTCCCCTTAAGGTTGGATTTATACTTATATATATATATATATAAGTATATTTCCAACCTTAGGGGGAATTTTGGGGGTAAAAATATATACATTAGGGCGAACTTATTTTAAGGCGACCAAAACCTGGTCGCCTTAAGTTTTAATTGTAAATAATTACTAAGTAAGATGTTTCACACCCCTGAAACTTATCAATGATAAAGATGACATACACGTAATTGCAAACTGAAAGTTTGGTTGACTTTTGATGGCTATCATGGAAAATATAGGTCATTAAAAAATGAAGGGCCTATACATCGGCTCCATAAAAGTATCACTTACGGGCATCATTTATAAAACGTTTAATTGTTTTAAAACCTGTCGATAGAATTACTCTCTTTTATCCAAAATGAATCTATTAAACGTTAACAACACATATATTCAACGGAATAGTTTTATACTTCCTATGTCACGAGTTATAACTCATAATTTTTATATACCTATACATTTTTAAGAATATACGTTCGTATTTATGTATGCAACAACAAAACTGCTAAGCGCTCCGATATCGTTGGTCTATGACTGATAATTCAAATGCATGTTTTAATTAATTTGTGTATGGTTCGGTTTAACAAATATTTCTATTGGTTTTAGTCATTAATTTTGCTATTAGTGACTTATCTATCTATGATTTCTCCATTTATGTTTTGATAGATAAACTGAATGTGCTGGGAGCCTCCCCGTGTTTTCTTTACAATGGTTTTGTATGTGTTATTTCATTATTGTGTATTGGCTGGTCTAACATATAAACCAACATTCTACGACAGCCTCTAACATATAAATCCATAAGCATAGCCCTTCAAACAAAGATGCCATAAGTGGTACTTTTAACGGTTTCGGATACCAGAATAAGACACTTAGACTTGCTGCGATTCCGCACATCCAGCAAAACATAGGTGTCCCATCATTGCAAGGCGGTGCATCATGTCATTTAACCTGCAACAAACAGTTGATATACTGCACATCAACATGCTAAATGCCGTAAATGGTAAGCCATGGCTACCGAATGTCAACCAGACAGTGCACGTATAGGACGAACTCGAGCGTAGAATGCAAAGAATAATAACTCATCGACAAGCTTTCGTCCGAACAAACCAACGGGGGTCATGTACGTGTGCTTTTCATTATTTTCGTGAATTACAACCAACACGTATTCCATCATTTAAGATTTATCTGAAAGGAACGTCATTCGAGCGAACATTGGTTGACTAGCAAAAAGGATATCGTGATTAAAGAGATTCTCTCAGAGATGGAGATCTTATTTTCTTTTTAAATAAATCGTCTTCTGCCGTAAAAATAACAACACAGATTTCTGAAAAACATGAAACTAGATTGTCGACAGCTTCCCAACACTGATCGTAACTATACAAAGAAGATCTAGAAGATCAAAATCGCAGACATCTAAGACCGTTTAAACGGGTTAATTTTGTAAACAACGTCTAATCTTAGAATAAGAGGTGGTCATTTTGATACACCATTGTCACGTGGGTTTTCAACGCATGCGCATAGATGCATACATCATTTCCATCAAACGAAAATGGGTCGAGTGAGGAGAAAAATAATCGGCATAAATATTTAAAAAAATAGATCTTCATTGATTAGATTATAATCATAGTTTACAGTTTAACCTCACCGTTTAGGCATTTGCCACTCTGTGAGCAAGTAAACAAATTGATACATAGGATGTTAGGATACATCTACGCTGAAGATTAAGAAGAGGTTTTTTCAGGATAACAAAACTAAAGATTCAACAGAACAAATTCCCTATTAAACTCAAGTTACTTATCATAAGAAGTGTTCGTGGATTGAAAATTTCCATGTGAAAATTAAAGATTAAAGGGAGGTAATTGATATGAAATATATATTTAGCTGTCTCTAAAGCAAAGTTCGTCGACAGAAAATTCCTCCGTTTATCAATAAACGGCTTTCCAACGAAAAACATACAGGTGCGACGGAGGTCTTAATGTTCAATAACGACATAACCAGATTTTTGTACTTCATAAGTAAAGAAATTGAAAATTGTCTTTGGTAAAGTGACAAGGATTGTGAATAAAAAAAATGACGATTATTGCTCCAAATGCACACATTTCTGAGAAAGTATCTTTAAAAGGAAATTACAGCACTTAAATAAATGCTCGGGCAACAGTATTTTTTTTTTTTTTGGTATTGGGTCTAATGTGTGTTGTATTTTTCAGTTGTATATCGACTTTTCTTTTTTTTTTTGTATGACCGGTATTAGGTTAAGTATAAGCAGTGTCTTGCTTTTTTTAAAATTCATTCAATGCAATCATTGTGGATATTTTTCTCTAAAATCCCCGAACAGTGGTACATGTCGTAAATATCAACCCCCGCACGCTCCAACATAATTAGATCTGGCATGGTGCTATATACACCTTTTTAATATACGTAACCCTTTCCGCAGATTTCAACATTATTGAACCAGCCTAATAGCATGGTTATACCCCCAAAGTCACAGCGTTAAATTGAAAAATAAATGTTCATGTTAAGTATTAAATGTAGATCAAATCTTGAACATGAATGAACGGACCATAACTAAGTATCAATTGGTATCAAATGAGTATTAAAGATAACTGTAGTATAACTAAGTATAACTGCAACCAGTATTATCAAATCTGTTCACACTAACACTTTCAGTTTGATAACTGATATTTACGTTTAGCTGTCACTTTCCACAAGCTATAAACCGCAAATAATTTCACCTTTTCGTACTTTGCGATATTTATTTTGATACTTCCTTAATTCAGGAAGATTTTATTGCTTTATCATACAATGATTCTGACAGCAAACAATATATATCCATAGAATGCCTCTGTAATAACAGAGCTAAATCAAATTGTTTGCAATTAATGGAGACATTTAATTTAACCAATCCGCATTTCAATTCCAGCAAAAAGACAAACCGAAGAAACAAGCTAAGTTGAGTTCGAACAATAATACGTAATTTAATTCAAAGTCGTTTCAACATGTTCAACATGTTCCTATTATATTCGTCTTAAATGGTAATCGTCGAAAACAGGGATAGGAAAAAGTGTCTTGCTCAAGGATACTACACTGGAGAAATATGCTACAGAAGGGAATCGAACTTGGTTCCTCTGGTCTCAGATTTATACCAAATAATCTCATGTTTTTAAATAAATAAAAAAAACTATAACACAACGATTTTTTATAACATACCATAAGTTAAATTGTTCGCCCTAAATGATATATAAAAGAAAATCACTAAATCTCCATGTGTTCGCCTTAAGTGATATTGTTTTGCTCACCATTAGATTTACAATTGATATGACAATATGCTAAAACGAATTTACTCTTTTGTAGGAAATTAATACAAAGCAATATGCCCGCCTTAATTAATGTTTTGTACCTATCATGATTTAATCATCTTATTGAGCAACAATCAAATTATTCGCCTTGAACGGTTTTTCTTTTGCATACTTTGAAGTCGTGCAATTAAACCAAATAATTGTCTTAGGTTAACTTTATTACTTACGGTCGTAGAGTTATCTTTGATTCCAAAAGTAATTTCAAAAGCATTCTGTTAACAAAGATAATGTAAACCTCAAATTCGCTGAGTACGTTGAACTGAGTACTAAGACAGAAAATATCGCGTTTCACTAGAACTCTCACATAGAAGTGGAAAGACAGTCGTTCCAATTTTCACCCTTTAATTCAATGAAAAATTTGAATCGTTTAAAAGTGATCCGATCTCGACTAAACTTGCTGTTAAGTAGAGGGGAGCGTCCCAAGACAGAAAATATCGCGGTTCCCCGGGATTCGTGCTCAGAAGTTGAAAGGCAGTCGTTCAAAGTTTCCCTTTATAATTAAATGCAAAATCGAAAACTGTTAGTAGAAATCCAATCTCGACTAAACTCGCTGGGTATGTAGAGTGAAGTATCGCGAGACAGAAAATATCGAGTTTCCCCGGAACTCGTGCTCAGAAGTGGAAAAGCAGCCGTTTCAATGTTCCCTCTATAATTCAATGCAAAATCGAAATCTGTTAATAGATGTCCAATCTCGACCAAACTCGCTGGGTATGTAGAGTGAAGTATCCCGAGACAGAAAATATCGAGTTTCCCCGGGACTCGTGCTCAGAAGTGGAAAACGCAGCCGTTTCAATGTTCCCTCTATAATTCAATGCAAAATCGAAATCTATTTATAGAAGTCTGAATTCGACCAAACTCGCTGGGTATGTAGAGGGAAGTGTTCCGAGACAGAACATATCGAGTTTACCAGGGATCGTGTTCAGAAGCGGAAAAGCAGCCATTCCAAATTTCCATCTATAAGTCAATGTAAAATCGAAATCGGTTAAAAAATGCCCGATATCGTCCAAACTCGCTGGGTATGTAGAGTGAAGTATCCCGAGACAGAAAATATCGCGTTTCCCGGGGGCTCGTGCTCAGAAGAGGAAAAGCGCAGCCGTTCCAAGTTTCCATCTATAATTCAATGCAAAATCGAAATCTGTTAATAGAAGTCTAATCTCGACCAAACTCGCTGGGTATGTAGAGTGAAGTAATGCGAGACAGAAAATATCGCGTTTCCCCGGGATTCGTGCTCAGAAGTTGAAAAGCAGCCGTTCAAAATTTCTCTCTATAATTTAATGCAAAATCGAAATCTGTTAATAGAAATCCAATCTCGACCAAAATCGCTGGGTATGTAGAGTGAAGAATCGCGAGACAGAAAATATCGAGTTTCCCCGGGACTCGTACTCAGAAGTGGAAAAGCAGCCGTTTCAATTTTCCCTCTATAATTCAATGCAAAATCGAAATCTGTTAATAGATGTCCAATCTCGACCAAACTCGCTGGGTATGTAGAGTGAAGTATCCCGAGACGGAAAATATCGAGTTTCCCCGGGACTCGTGCTCAGAAGAGGAAAAGCAGCCGTTTCAATGTTCCCTCTATAATTCAATGCAAAATCGAAATCTGTTAATAGAAGTCTTATCTCGACCAAACTCGCTGGGTATGTAGAGTGAAGTAATGCGAGACAGAAAATATCGCGTTTCCCCGGGATTCGTGCTCAGAAGTTGAAAAGCAGCCGTTCAAAATTTCTCTCTATAATTTAATCCATAATCGAAATCTGTTAATAGAAATCCAATCTCGACCAAAATCGCTGGGTATGTAGAGTGAAGAATCGCGAGACAGAAAATATCGAGTTTCCCCGGGACTCGTGCTCAGAAGTGGAAAAGCAGCCGTTTCAATTTTCCCTCTATAATTCAATGCAAAATCGAAATCTGTTAATAGAAGGCTTATCTCGACCAAACTCGCTGGGTATGTAGAATGAAGTATCCCGAGACGGAAAATATCGAGTTTCCCCGGGACTCGTGCTCAGAAGTGGAAAAGCAGCCGTTTCAATGTTCCCTGTATAATTCAATGCAAAATCGAAATCTGTTAATAGAAGTCTTATCTCGACCAAACTCGCTGGGTATGTAGATTGAAGTATCCCAAGACAGAAAATATCGCGTTTCCCCGGTACTCGTGCTCAGAAGTGGAAAAGCAGCCATTCCAAGTTTCCCTCTATTATTCAATGCACAATCGAAATATGTTAATAGAAGTCTTATCTCGACCAAACTCGCTGGGTATGTAGAGTGAAGTATCGCGAGACAGAAAATATTGCGTTTCCCCGGGACTCGTGCTCAGAAGTGGAAAAGCAGCCGTTTCAATTTTCCATCTATAATTCAATGCAAAATCGAAATCTGTTAATAGAAGACTTATCTCGACCAAACTCGCTGGGTATGTAGAGTGAAGTATCACAAGACAGAAAATATCGCGTTTCCCCGGGACTCGTGCTCAGAAGTGAAAAAGCAGCCGTTCCAAGTTTTCTCTATAATTCAATGCAAAATCGAAATCTGTTAATAGAGGTCCAATCTCGACCAAACTCGCTGGGTATGTAGAGTGAAGTATCGCGAGACAGAAAATATTGCGTTTCCCTGGGACTCGTGCTCAGAAGCGGAAAAGCAGCCGTTTCAATTTTCCATCTATAATTCAATGCAAAATCGAATTCTGTTAATAGAAATCTGATCTCGACCAAACTCGCTGGGTATGTAGCGGGAAGTGAACCGAGACAGAACATATCGAGTTTTCCCGGGATCGTGCTCAGAAGCGGAAAAGCACACGTTCAAGTTTCCCTTTATAATTCAATGCAAAATCGAAATCTGTTAAAAAATGTCCGATCTCGACAAAACTCGCTGGGTATATAGAGTGAATTCCCGAGACAGAAAATATCGAGTTTTCCCGGGACTCATGCTCAGAAGTGGAAAAGCAGCCGTTCCAAATTATTCTCTCTAGTTCAATGCAAAATCGAAATCCGTTAAAAGTGGTCCGATCTCGTACAAGCTTGCTAAGTATGTAGAATGGAGAGTTTTTTTTTTAGACATATCTGGAGTACACCTACGGACAGACACACATTTGTACATGTATGATACAGACCTAAAAGATGAAACAACTGTTCTTAAACTCGACACTTAAAGCGCGTCTTTGGCGTTAATTTCCTATCGGTCATTGCAGTACAATTGATGAGAACAGGGTAAAAATTTCCTCTAAAAATCACCCTTAGTCGTTGATTTCTGCACTTAAGATTTTTGTAAGACAAGCGAATAGACAAACATGGTAGGATATAACAGAGTTCTATTGGGTGGTTAACTTTTGGAGCTTGCAATCGATGAATTGAATTATTACTCTTTTTCTTCTGATCTGACAACTGGAATATCCATCACTGATCCATGCAAACCGGAAGTTCGAATAGCATTGGGTTACGATTTTCAATTAAAATATGTCAACCATGTTTAATTCTAAGATGGGGAATCTGGTGACTATAATCTAAAGACATTTTACCAGAATTTGCATCAATATTAACTTACAGTTGACTACACATGTAATACTTAACACGATTATTTGCTTTAAATACTTTAGTTACCGTTTTCATTTATCTAATGGGAATCCAAAATTCTTCG
>OX401421.1:20601457-20619457 GCA_947846245.1 Cerastoderma edule
TAAACAAACAACCTTTTTTTTAGGCCTTTGACTTCTATACAGGATTGACATTAATCAGTGTTCTACAACTTTATCCCCTACAAGCAGAATGATGCGCAGGAAGTTACTTAAACTAAGTTAAAGGTCACTACTGACCCGCCAGTACTCTATCTCTTGTTATTGGTCTTTCTATTTACATCTTGTATTTGGCTTGTCACTGACAGTAAGGGACCACTCCGACTTATAAGTAATAGGACATATAGAGGGTGTAATGCAATTAGCATGAAGCACTTACTGTAGTATTGAACGGAACACACAATATATATAAGCTCATCTACCCGTGTTAATTACCATTTCAGCCTGGTCCATTGTGAAAGATGGGGGCGAATAGCAGCAGTTTCAGTGACCTGGGGACCAACAGTTACCTGCTCAAGTTTGCCAGCACCACACCAATCTCACCTCAGGATCCTTTCTGGAATCAGCTTCTGTCCTACACCTTTCTTATTCCAATCAACAGGTAAAGTCCTACGGCATAGGTATTTATTCGAACCATACAGGGCTTTTTTTCCTTATATTATTGAGAAGAGGTCTAGGCTCATTAGTTTTGGATAGTTGCTAAGATAGCTGTGTAATGATTGCAGAACGTTAATGCATATTAGGCAACCTATAGAAAACATGTAGGTATTTAAATCCTTGATGGACCACACAACTGATTAGTTTTTCACGGATCAGATGTAATTTGGTCTGTAAGAGGTCAATTTGCTTGGTTTGTTACATTTGTTACATTAGCGGCAGCAGAGGGATAAAGACTTATCCTTGAATTAGAATTGCTTTTCCGGAATTAGGAATCCTGATGCAACTTTGATTTTTTTTGGAAAACTACATGATTTTTTATAGAAATTTGAAATTGAAAAGGAGGTTTTTAAAGGCTATTGTTATATAATGCAAACAAGTCCTGCCGTAAACTAGTGGTGGGCAAAAGGCACCAGGACTTGGCATTAAATTCTAAAGGCACTATGTAAAAAAAATTAAAGTTTAAGTTTCTTGCTTATACCAATCAACCGGTAAACTCCTGATAGCATAAGTCTTTTTCAAACCATACATATTACAGGGTTTTCCACTGACCCCTTTGTACAGAGAGAATAGATGTTTGGTGTCGTGAATCGTAAATGTTATAGGGCAAGGCGTAGGAATATTATCCGGTGAGGTCAGCCGAAGGCGAAAACGGATAATATTCCGAAGGCGAGACCAATAACTTTTCCTATTCACCAACCATCTATTCTATTTATCCTGTTACCATTATGTATTCTTGTAAACAAACGAAATAAAAAGAAAACACCAGAAAGAAGGAACCAAAGTAGAGAATAGTGTAAACATGACGTCATGAGTGATGGCGTTCTTATGACGTCATGATTCGTCACATGCATGCGTTTTATGGTTAGTGCCACTGCTGTTTATCTCAAATGTTATACAGCTCCTAGTTTTTTGTCCGAAAATGGCACTAGTGACAGGACTCATGTATATATGTTAATTTGGGGGACTCATGAACCATTATATATGGAATTGTGAATGGAAAATAATGATCTTTATGTGGCATATCCAGGAATTGGGGGTCATTTACTATATAAGTTGGGGGTCAAGAAAAAACCTGCACACAATACATAAATGAATGAGGGTTTTCCATGACCCCCCCCCCCTAACTTATTTGGTTAATTCCCTACCCCTTTTTGATTCCTGGATATTGCAATAGGATTTGACCTCTGACCTGGTCATGTGACACACAATTTTTTGAACTGACCAATCAGAATTCATTTCTTCAAACATGTAAACAAACAGATTGTTAATAAACATGATTGACTTGGAGACTACTATATTTCAAGCACAAAATGACTAATGTTTTCATGACTTTTATGAACATAATAAAATATTTTCACCAGTGTTACTTTTAGAAATAAAAGTTATCGTGTCCTTTTGGACACACATCTTTTGAAAACTATGTGTCCAAGGGTAAAAATATGTGTCCGAGTGCCAATGATCCAAGCTATAAGATCGTGTCAAATAGTATAACACTTGTCAGTGCCTCCCCTGGAGTTTTTTTTCTTGTCTCAACCATTTTCGCAAATTGGATTTTTTTGGAGCCAAATTTAAGAAAGTGGAGCCAAAAGTTGAGCCAATTTTTAATTGAAGGCTTGACGGTAATTATTAGAAAGGAGTAGTAAGAAGGTTTTTGTTCATTATAATGTTTTAAATGTATGCACATCAGCTCATTACTTTATTTATCTTATCATAAACTACTATTTAATGGGGAAGTCTTTGGCTCCTCCATGTGCTTATTAGATAGTTTTACAAAAGAAATAATTTGTTGTCAATAAAGAGTTGATGTCAAACTGTATAACACCTAATTAAATTGCGAAATCAGTCAGTTTATAAAGAGAATGCATCTCGCCGATTTTGTAGTAAATGCTTCATTGTGATGAACGAGCAACATACCTAAAATAGGTACGTTATTCACCGTCTTTAATTTTCAACACCTGACGATGTTTGATATTTGTCATCTAATTTTCACATTTTCTCCGATCATGCGTTCGTGTCAAACTGTTATATTTACACACACATTTCAGGGATAGGTGTCAGGGCAATTTCACACACGCGGCGCAAACATAACTGTTGCCGCACGAGTCATATGAAGTGATTAAACTTTAATCCGATAAGTGACAGTCATTTGTGTACGAACTCGGTTGCGTGCAAACTGCTAAAGATACGGGTCATTACCGGGCTGGTTCCTGTGTTTATACACGCAGAATGCCTCAATAACTCCAGTACGGGAACTGGCTATTACTCCGGGTCGCTTATGTCATGCATGAATGGTAAATAAGGTTTGTCGCAAACACTTTCGCAAAACTGTTATTTTTGTCGCAAATTGACGAGATTTTTCGCATTTGGCGACATTGGTGATCGGCAGCGGAGGCCCTGCTTGTAATTAATGATAATCTTAGCTTAAATGACTCAAAACAATGCATATTTGATAGAAAGAAAGCATGAGACAGCATGCTTTATGATGTTTACTACATTGTAAACATTACTTGTGCTGATGAGAATGCTTCCGGCTGGACACATATCTTTTGAAATGATGTGTCCCCAGCAATTTTTATATGTATATGATGCGGGAGAGGTAAAATTATCACTGATTTATCCACTTTATCATTCTGAATTTCATACCCTATAGATGTGTTTGCATTTGTGTACATAAATGTCTTTGATTTAATTTGCAGTTCAGATGCCAAATTACTTGAAGAATCAACTTCTCTGATTTGTAAGAATCTCGCAATCAACAACTGCAAAACGGGCAATTTTGGCGCGTTAATCAGGACGTTCCTTGTAAGATGTAGTGAACTGAAGGCTTCTGCACAGTGTGAAGAGTATGTATACATTATCATAATCCACAAACAAATGGGGCCTTTCTGGCCGAGTGGTTGTCATGCAAAACTTGAGCTAATCACATGGCCTCTCTTCATAGAGGTTAAAATACAGCTCACCCGCAGGTGATTTTAACCTCCATGAAGAGGGGCTATGTGAATTAAAGCGGGACTTGTTGTAAGAGAACAAAACTTGAGCTGATCACATGGCCTCTCTTCATAGAGCTCACCCGCTGTATTTTAACCTTCACGACGAGGGGCTATGTGAATTAAAGCGGGACTTGTTGTAAGAGAACAGAACTTGAGCTGATCACATGGCCTCTCTTCATAGAGGTTAAAATAGAGCTTTCCCGCTGTATTTTAACCTCCACGAAGAGGGGCTGTGTGATTTATAGTGGGACTTGTTGTAAGAGAACAAAACTTGAGCTGATCACATGGCCTCTCTTCATAGAGGTTAAAATTCAGCTCACCCGCTGTATTTTAACCTCCACGAAGAGGGGCTATGTGAATTAAAGCGGGACTTGTTGTAAGAGAACAAAACTTGAGATGATCACATGGCCTCTCTTCATAGAGGTTAAAATACAGCATTCCTGCTGTATTTTAACCTCCACGAAGAGGGGCTGTGTGATTTATAGTGGGACTTGTTGTAAGAGAACAGAACTTGAACTATTCACTTAGCCCCTCTTTGTGGAGGTTAAGATACGGGTGGTGGACTTTTTGGTAAAATTGTGATGGCGGCCTCTATGACGTAGTTATTAGAGTACACATCTTGAAATCATATGGCTCTCTCTGAGGGGGCTAAAATTGCGGTGGGGGCCTCTGTGACTTAGTTATTAGAGAACAGATCTTGAAATCACATGGCCCGTCTCCGAGGGGGTTAAAATTGTGGTGGGGGCCTATGATACTTAGTTATTAGAGTACAGATCTTGAAATCACATGGCCCCTCTCTGAGGGGGTTAAAATTGCGGTGGGGGCCACTGTGACTTAGTTATTAGATTACAGATCTTGAAATCACATGGCCCCTCTCTGAGGGGGTTAAATTTGCGGTGGGGGCCTCTGTGACTTAGTTATTAGAGTACAGATCTTGAAATCACATGGCCCCTCTCCGAGGGGGTTAAAATTGCGGTGGGGGCCACTGTGACTTAGTTATTAGAGTACATATCTTGAAATCGCATGGCCCCTGATCATTGGGGTTAAAATCAGGGTATATTAACCAATCTTTTGAACTCGCATTTTACCTTGAAAACACAGATCTTAGTGAATACTAGCCGTTGCCAGTGAATTATGCATTTTACCTTGAAAACACAGATATAAGTGAATACTAGCCATTACCAGTGAAAACACAGATCTTAGTGAATACTAGCCGTTGCCAGTGAAAACACCCATCTTAGTGAATACTAGCCGTTGCCAGTGAAAACACAGATCTTAGTGAATACTAGCCGTTGCCAGTGAAAACACAGATCTTAGTGAATACTAGCCATTGCCAGTGAAAACACAGATCTTAGTGAATACTAGCCGTTGCCAGTGAAAACACAGATCTTAGTGAATACTAGCCGTTGCCAGTGAATTATTTTAACCTTTATCGAACGCCAAACTTCCGACTGTCCCATATTGAAAGAGTTTGCAAATGACAATTAAAATGTGATGAAAAAGGACAATGATCCTCTGATAAGGCAAAGAACTTTGTGAGAAAAGGAGTAATTGCTCGTTAAGAGCAATTTCTCCTTTTCCCACAATGTTTTCCATGTTATTGAAATGCCTCTCGATAACTGTTCACCTCTCTGCTGACAAGGATCAAACTTGGCAACCTTTGTGCCAGAGGCCACGCCCTACCCAGAGTTGTCTTTAGTGTTTCTCTGCGTCATAGGATTATTTTTTGAAACTTTCGAAAATAAAGGAATAAGATTATCATTCTAGCAGAGAAACCAATAGCATATAAGTAAAATTTTGACATTTTTCATTTTATAAAAATCTGAGGGAAATCCGACATAATCTAAATATAGCGTCAAGCTATGAACAACCGGTCATGTGACACTCACGTGATACTAAGCCCACACGCTTTAAACAAAAATGGACGTACATCGTAGGTGTTCATGGTCATGTGACAGGCACTTGACAGCCCACGTGACATAACTAATTACCATATAGCTGTAGTAACATACAAAAGTTGAGGCTGTTGGGTGTTTCCCGTTAATATCTACATTTATACCGCGATTTCTGCGATTTTTTTAAAATAAATATTTGTTAGAAGCAAAGCAGAATACCATACACAAATTCTTCTTTTTACCTGTATATATTTAGTGTATGATGTCCAGGATCTTTAACGTTTGGAGTTAGAGGCCAACTTTCGAATAGAGGAGGGCACATGAATCAAGCACCCAACAAAAATAATGTGTTACCTTTAGGAAAACCCTGTGGGGGATTGGTTATTTTTTGTTAGTAAATGAATTGTTTGTTTTACTTTTCAGTAACATCTTCACCTGGCAGACGTACAACGCTCTGTTTATAATACGAAGTGTCTGTAAATACCTTGTTGAACATCTAAGTGAGGATCTTCTAATTCAGCAGTTTGATGCAAAACCCACCAATACTGAGGGTAAACAGTCTAAAACATTAAAATTTCTGTGTTTTATCCCTTTCCCAAACAATGACGACTTTTGACCACTTTATTGCAGACGACTTTATAAACATTGTGGGAAAAGGAGAAATTGCTCCTTACGAGTAATTTTTCCTTTTCCCACAATGTTTTCTGCCCTATTACAAGATTATTTTCAAATTTCGTCACATTTTGAAATGTCGTCTGCAAACTCTTTCAATTTCAAACTCTTGTTGTTCATGTTCAAAGATCACCATTTCTTGGTTTTTCTGCGAATTTTCCCCAAAACGATTACAGCAAACTGGTTTTGTTTTGCATGAAGCAGTCAAGACGTAATATATAAGTATTTGTTATCTTTTTTTTCTGAAAGAGGAACTTACGTTGCCAATTATTTAGAGCGTGGGTTCAAATCCTGATGAGGGATACAGATTTTCATGACAGGCAGTCTCCCGACTGACTTACGGAATGCCGATGGTTCTACCCGCCTTGACCAGCCCTTATGGGCAGTTGAGTATGGGGTCTTCCTCCATCATTTAGACTCCGGCATCGCTACATAACTGAAATAATGTTGATATAATGTAAAAATCAATTAGAATAATAAGAGTTAAACTCCTCGATGAAACAGATAGTTTCGAAAGATTTTCTTTGAGACCTTCCTTCAATCCCCATTTGGAGTGAGTAGTGGTTGCTGTGTGTACAGTAGGCAAAATCGGGAGTGATAAGTCTTAACCCCTTCAATCCCCATTTGGAGTGAGTAGTGGTTGCTGTGTGTACAGTAGGCAGAATCGGGAGTGATAAGTCTTAACCCCTTCAATCCCCATTTGGAGTGAGTAGTGGTTGCTGTGTGTACAGTAGGCAGAATCGGGAGAGATAAGTCTTAACCCTTTCCAAAACAATAATGACATTTGACGACTTTGTTGCAGATGACTTTAGAGAAAACATTGTGGGAAAAGGAGAAATTGCTCGTAATGAACAATTTTTCCTTTTCCCACAAGGTTTTCTGCTCTTTTCGAAGAATATTGTTCAATTTCATCACATTTTGAAATGTCATCTGCAACTCTTTCAATATGGGACAGTTGAAAATATGTTGTTTGGGAAAGAGTTAAGTTGTAAGAACTTATTTCACAATTGATGTTAATATAAGTAAGTTTAAACTTTGATTAAAAAACATTTTTTCAAACCCTGAAAGGCTGAAAGTAAGAGTATTGGTTTGATCTTTACCTTTCTACCCACTTTTTACCCCCTTACCCAAATTTTTAATGCAATATTTTAAAACATATGTTTTTATTTTCTTTTTTTCATTGTTCTGAATATTCATAGACTATTAGTGTATTAAAAATAAAATTCCTCAAATAAATAAAATAATTTTCCTACATACATACCCAACAGTAAAATCGAGGGTCAGTAAAGGGCAAACCATCTATATTTTAATTATGCCTAAATGTCTCCTTATTTTTCTATACGAATATTACAGGCTATTCTGACCCAGATGGCCAAAAAGACATCGGTGAAGAGTTGATGACCGCCCTGGTAGAACTGATGGTAGACGTCCCAGTGCTGTAGGTATATTTTATTATTATAAATATTTGTTTTAAGGTGTTGAACCCTTTACCAAACGCCAAGATTCCGACTGTCCCAAATTGAAACAGTATGCAGACGATATTACAAAATATGATGAAATTGGAAAGTAATATTATAAAAAAAAAAAAATTGGGAAAACGAGAAATTGCTCATTATGAGTGGTGTTTTCCAGAGTCGTCTACAACAAAGTGGTCAAATGTCGTTATTGTTTGATAATTGATTAAACACACGTCAGTCCTTTCAATCATCATTTCCTCTTTCAGTCATTCGTGTTTTCCATTCCTGTTTCCACAATGTTTTCCAGAGTTGTCTCCAACAAAGTGGTTAAATGTCGTTATTTTTCGGGAAAGGGGGAACTAATGAGTCACCATTGCCAAGTAGTAAGAGCTTTAGGGGCCTCCGTGGCCTAGTGGTTAGAGTACAGAACTTGAAATCACATGACCCCTCTCCGCGTGGGTTCAAATCCCGAAAGGGATATGGAATGAGAGGCAGTCTCCCGACTGACTTACTGAATGCTGATGGTTCTACCCGCCTTGACCAGCCCTTATGGGCAGTTAAGTATGGGGCCTTCCTCCATCATTAAGAGTCAGGCATCGCTACATAACTGAAATAATGTTGAAGTAAGATCTTAAAAAAAAGTGCATCATTTTCTTTATTTCAGAACATTCACCTATGCCCTGCACCTAGAAGCTTTAAACACACTGCTTGTACTCATGTCCGTACAAATGTACCAGCCCCAACCAGCTAGCAAGTTTGTCATCTACCGATACATGATGCAGGGGAAATGGTAAGGATCTTTCACTCACTTACTCAATCGGAAATACTCGAGTATTTCCGTGAGCTGAGAAATACACCTCGTTCCGTGAGCTGAGAAATACACCTCGGTTATAAGTGTAGTGTTACAATTTTTTCGGGTAAATGGGTCCCGGCGTATAACACCTTTTCTATGCGTGCATGTTAAGTAGTTCAATCTGAGAGGCAGTCTCCCGACTGACTTACGGAATGCCGATGGTTCTACCCGCCTTGACCAGCCCCTATGGGTAGTTGAGAATGGGGTCTTCCTCCATCATTAAGAGTCGGGCATCGCTACATAACTGAAATAATGTTGATGTGATGTAAAAACCCATATAAAAAAAAAAAAAAAAAAAAAAGTTCAATCTGTATGGAAGTGTTTGACATCTTTCTAAATAATATTTTATCGGTAACTCATACGAAATGACGAAATTATAAGTTGTGACATATATAGTTGTTTCCTTAATCAAATTAACAACTTTTTAGATTTCACATTTAAGATCTATTTTTGAAAACGAAAGTGATGTGACGTCATTCCCCGGGAAACATTATGGCATCATTCCTATTATTTCAGAGGTGTTTTCATTGGATAAACCCAATGTTTACAGATTGTCACTTACTTAATCCTGAATTTATTTGTCATCTGCTGCACAAGTCCCAGTTACTGGGGTGGGCAGCAGGCGGCTATATTTTCTTATATCCATTCTTATGACTATCATTTGCTGGGAATTTGTCTTGTTCAAATTCAACTGTAGACAACAAAAAGCAACATAAAACAATGCTTTGTATGTGGTATTGGGTAATAACCAAATTTACCAGAGGACAGGCTTTTCATTAGGAGCGAATTGGGATCCTAATGGTAAGAGTACAGAACTTGAAATCACATGGCCCCTCTTGTGCGGGTTTGATTCTAATGATGGCAAGATTCGGGCATCACTACATAACTGAAATTATGTTGATGTGATGTAAAACCTATATATATATATATATATATCTCTCTGGGGAGCAATTTGGGATCCTAATGCTAAGAGTACACAACTTGAAATCACATGGCCCCTCTTGTGCGGGTTTGATTCTAATGATGGCAAGATTCGGGCATCACTACATAACTGAAATTATGTTGATGTGATGTAAAACCTATATATATATATATCTCTGGGGAGCAATTTGGGATCCTAATGGTAAGAGTACAGAACTTGAAATCACATGGCCCCTCTTGTGCGGGTTTGGTTCTTATGATGGCAAGAGTCGGGATTTGAATGAGAGGCAGTGTCCTGACTGACTCAGGGAATGCTGATCAGTGATAGTCCTTCCCGGCTTAACCCTTTCCCAAACAATAATGACATTTGACGACTTTGTTGCAGACGACTATGGAAAACATTGGGGGAAAAGGAGAAATTGCTCCTAACAAGCAAATTTTCCTTTTCCCACAATGTTTACTGACCTATCAGAAGAATATTGAAAGAGTTTCAAGACGACATTTCTAAATGTGATGAAATCCGACAATATTCTTCATCACATTAAGAAATGTCGTCTGGAAACTCTTTCAATTTGGGACAGTCGAAAATTTGGCGTTTGGGAAAGGGTTAACCAGCCCTTATGGGCAGTTGAGTATGGTGTCTCCCTCTATCATTAAGAGTCGGGCGCCCCCCAAATAACTAAAATAACGTTGATGCAATATAAAACACATTTAAAGAGACAAAAACCTAAGAATAGGCCTCAGTGTCCCGGTGGTTAGAGTGCAGAACTTGAAATCACATGGCCCCTCTCCGAGTGGGTTCAAATCCTGATGAGGGATATGGATTTTCATGAGAGGCAGTCACCCGACTGACTTATGGAATGCGGATGGTTCTTCCCTCCTTGACCAGCCCTTATGAGCAGTTGAGTATGGGGTCTTCCTCCATCATTAAGAGTAGGGCAATGCTGCATAACTGAAATAATGTTGATGTGATGTAAACCCCATATAAAAAAGGGCAGTTCATCCTTTTGTTATTATAGCTTGTAAAGGAATCTTCAGCGGATGCATCATTTAATGAATGACAATTTGACAAATGCTAATTTATGATGATGTAAACTGACAGTGAACAACATTAAAAGAAAACTTTTTTTATGGTATTGGAAATAATTGTTACGAAATGAACTAATTACTTATAGGTTATGCAGTTAAGTTCAGTATTATCGAATAAGAGCTTTCATTCTCATTATGTGGGTGACATTGGTGCAGTGGCAGAGCATCAGCCTCTGGTACACAGGGTCCTGGGTTCGACCTGTTAGTCAAGGTGGAAACTGCAAAGACTAGTCCACAAATTGGCACAAGTACTGGTCTAGTATCCAGGAAACAGTAATCGAGAGTGAATTCAATAACCTTCAAAGCTCCTGTCACAGTGAATCTAAGAGGAATAAGTTTAAAATTAAATTTGTTATTTGTTTCTCTTTCTCTGTGATATGGCGTAATGAAGTGTGTTATTTTGTTCTTTTCTCTGTTATAGTACAATGCAAAAAAAAGAAGAAATAGAGAATAGATGGTTGGTGTCGTGAATCGGAAATGTTATCGGGCAAGGCTTAGGAATATTATCCGGTGAGCCGAAGGCGAAACGGATAATATTCCGATGCCGAGCCCGATAACTTTTCCTATTCAAAGACACCAATCATCTATTCTATTTATCCTTTTACCTTTATGTATACTTTTAAAAAACAAAATGTAAATAAAACACGAAAAAAACGGAAAAAATAAGTAGAGAATGATGTAAACATGACGTCATATCGTTCTTATGACGTCATGATTAGTCGCGTGCATGTATTATATGGTTAGTGCCGGATATCACAAATGTTATACGGCACCTAGTTATCGGTCTCAAAATGACACTATTGACAGGATAAAAAGAAATAAATGTTGTTAAGTGTTTACTTTTATTAAATGATGTCATGTCCCATTGTTTATATTCCCTGAAGACAGCATTAAGACAAAATGTTGGAATTAAATAAGAATATTTGTTGAATTTTTACAACTTGTCGTTTTCTTTCTCTGTGATAGTGCAATACACGCATGTTTACTGGTGAAGGCGTTGCTGCGGAACTACGTGAACCAAGAGAAATGTCCCGGAGAGTTGTACAAAACCACGACTGACAGTGTAGGCGCTATAGCCAGTATGACATCCTCGTTAGCATGTGAGTGTCATACGATATTTCGATTTTTGGTCTAACGGTTAAAATAGTTTATTTCTTCTTTTTAACCCTTTCCCAAACAACAAATTTTTTGACTGTCCTAAATTTAAAGAGCAGTTGACATTTCAAAATGTGATGGAATTGAACAATATTCTTCAGAAAGAGCAGAAAACCTTGTGGAAAAAGGTAAAATTGCTCATTATGAGCAATGTCTCCTTTTCCCGCAATGTCTTCTAAAGTCGTCTGCAACAAAGTCGTTAAATGTCGTTATTGTTTGGGAAAGGGTTTAGTTTAGGCTGATAATTTTTGTGTAACTAAATGAAACTTAATGATTATACCATGTGATAGATTGAGAATCTATGCTTTAATATTTATGCAACAGACAAAGCAGAGATCTGGAATTACAATAATATTTGATCTGTGAAAAAACACTGTCATATAGGTGTGATGTTTTCATGCAGCGTAGGGAGCAAATGGCTATATTTTATCTATATAGAAAGCACAACTTATCAGTGTATGATGGGTTATGTTGGACTAAGGGTGCGTCAGCACCTTAGTCCATTGAATTTACATACCACTTTTTGAGGGACGGTAATTTATCAATACACAAACAACAGTCAGGCCCCAATTACTCATTAAGCATCCGCCTTCACTATGCCGACTAATACCTTCTTGGAACTAGGAATGTAGTCCGGATTTACTCGCTTTGATTTGCTCTATATTATCATAAATGTTGCCTCATGGGAAATCGTTAATTATCCAGATGTTCGAAAAATAGACTATCTGTTCACAGAAATAAAAATAATAGTACTGGTGGTAAAAGGAGCAGCTGTTTTCCTCGAGATGTTGCCCAAAGAAATTTTCAAATGTATCCTCAACATGTTCACATAATGCTTTTAACCCCCCGCCAAAAAAACAACAACACCATATTTGTGAAAAAAGCATAATAGATATTAAATAGTGCAGGCATTATGTTGTCATGATCCGGTGGTTTTTTCGCTATGTTTCAACATATTCTATCATAATCTATAACTCTTATAACCCAGTTTTGCAGTTTTTCTGAGCACTAGTATGCTTTTAAGCAGATGAACATTTTAGCGTTTGTCTATCACATACCATAATCTGTGAGATACTCCAATAAACTCAGTTAATGATAATCACGATATTTTACTTCCAGCCTCACTCTGGTCTGTCGTGACCTTGGGAATGGGGTCAAGCCCGCCAGAGAAGAAACAGGAGGAGGAGTTTTCAGAGACGTTATTAGCCAATCAGAGCCTGTTATTCCTGATGGTCTTAGCCAATCACTGCACTAGTGAGCGGGGATTGAGTAATCCTTACAGACAGGCCTTATTTGCATTCACAAACTCCCAAGGTACAGTATTGGGTCCCGACCGAGGATCAGGAAATTTCTGGATACCAATTGGTCCGACAATCGGCCGAAAACCCTTTGATATCCAAATTTATACAGGCCTCAGGCATTGTTTGACACAGGGATAACAATAAACAGTTAAATATGTATATTACATTTTTGGCAAGGATCTACTCAGTTTTAATGAAAAGAATTTCTCGAATAATTCTTACTTAGAACTAATTTGTAGCGTGAATTATGAACATGCATGGTTCCCTGTTGTTTGCCCCTATGTGTAGTAGAAAAGGCCTACTCCGAAATAGTGCTAAATGGCGATGCATAACACTATTTATTTCCTCCATGATTATTTATGCAAATTATAGAAATTAATTAATCTAACTTATAATCATAAGAGATTCATATTTTCTTATTTATACAGTTTAAGCTTATAAACAAAAAAATGTAGTTGTAAATACAGATTCTCCTGATTGAGGCCTTGTCAGGCTGAAAATTTGAATAAATTGAGCTGAATTTATTTAGTTTTATATTTGTTCCCTACAGGACATTTTTGACATTAATCATCTTTTTATTTTTATTTCATCCATTACAGATCAGTCTGCAGGGCCCACGACTGCTCCTGCAACTTTTAAAATAGACTTTACGGAGTTATATAAGACTTTGTGTAACACACTGAAGGACGACCAGTCTACGTTGCTGCTTTATTTATTAATTCATCAAAACCTGCAGATGAGGGCATTTATATTATCAAGAACAAATGTAGACCAACTAGTAAGTATGGCAAATCTTGTTGTTGTTTTTTTATGGCAAATCTTAAACGTTATCTACAGAATTTACCTAATGCCTTAACCATAAATAAATACAGAACAATAAGGATGTATGGCAAATCTGAAATGTTTTAAACATAATTTGTCTCATGCTTTATTAGAAAGTATATATTATCATGAGTATATGCAGAACAATTAGAAAGTATGGCAAATCTGAAATGTTATAAACAGAATTTGTCTCATGCCTTGTAAGAAAGTATATACATGTATTATCATGAATGAATGCATACCAATTAGTGAGTATGGCAAATCTGAAATGTTATAAACAGAATTTGTCTCATGCCTTGTAAGAAAGTATATACATGTATTATCATGAATGAATACATACCAATTAGTGAGGATGGCAAATCTGAAATGTTATAAACAGAATTTGTCTCATGCCTTGTAAAAAAGTATATAATATCATGAATAAATACAGAACAATAAGTAAGTATGGCAAATCTGAAATGTTATAAACAGAATTTGTCTCATGCCTTGTAAGAAAGAATATACATGTATTATCATGAATGAATGCATACCAATTAGTGAGTATGGCAAATCTGAAATGTTTTAAACGTTATTTGTCTCATCCTGGTTAGAAAGTATATAATATCATGAATAAATAGAGAACAATTAGTAATTATGGCAAATCTGAAACGTTATAAACGTCATTTGTCTTGGGCTTTATTAGAAAGTATATATTATTATGAATATATGCAGAACAATAAGTAAATATTGCAAATATGAAATGTCTTAAAGTTCCCAGAATGTCATACAATAAAAATTTCTATGTAAAATAAGGAATGCCATATGTTATTCAGTTTTGCTTCAAACAAATATTCATGAAAAAGGAATCACCGAAATCACTTTATAAATGTTGATAATGATGAGAAAAATCCACGGCATCACTTACTGGATGATACATCCACTATATGGTAATTAGTAATCAATTCTGTATACCCTGGTGTTCTTTCTGTGCAGGTTCTACATTGCCAATGGTATGTTATTCCGGCTATTCCGATGTAAACACTTCAGTACAAGAGTGTGTACTTGATCTATGTTTGTTTTCAGTGTGTATTTCATAGTTTCATGAGACCGGTTATTCATAGCTTGACATATATACGAGATATACTTAGATTCTGTCATCTTGACGTCTGGGGACTTAAAGTAATATTTGTTTTATGCCTCAATGTCATGCCTTCTTATAAAGTTTATATCATCACGAAAAATTAAAGACATATAAGTGACTGGCAAACCTGAAATGTTATGAGCAGAATTTATATCATGCCTTCATGTCAAGCCATTTTATGAAATACATATTTAGACCAATTATTAACTGGAACAAATCTAGAGTTTATACAATTCAGTTGCATCTTTTATTTATAAAACATTTCAGTTTTTAAAACGTCAGTTTCATCTTTTATTCACACATCAGTGTAATTTTTATCATGTAAATGAATTTTTCACTCAATCATTGGCCAAGTTTTTAATGATTCAGTTTTTTTCAGAGACAACTTGCAAGTCGAAACAAAGTGTTGTTGTAACTATGCAGTTTTTATATTGCAGTATGACATTTAATACTTTTTGAATGCATAATTTATTGAGAATGTGTCATTATATCTTTGTAATCACAGACACTTTGCGATGGATTTCAAAACCATTATCTATTTCCTACATTTTATGTATGTATTTTTAATGTGAAAATGACCAAAAATCCCTGATTTTTTGCCATTTCTTGCTATGAAATGGTCAAAAATAAAATCTCCCGTTGCCATGGCAACTGTCACAGAAATTAAGAAATATTCAGCCAAACATAGTTTGGTCATAAATGCTATACATCTGGCTAAAAAGTTTGCAATTCTGTCACAATGGATAAATCACCTTCTGCATGGTTCTTAGAAATAGCTGTACTTAAATACAAACTTATTCTACTCTCTATGGCTATTCTCTCGCACAACAAAAAAGCTGCCATAACATTCATGAAGTCTCGTGAAAGGAGATTAATGCTATATCAAACTTTAATACGTGGTAAACTTTTGGTCAAATTAAAAAAAATTATCATCAAAAAACGCATCAGCACAGCTTTAACTTGAAAGCTTACAAGAAAAAACCCAGATCAGCCAGTTTAATAATTCAGATTGCCTGATTCTATCACCTCTAACCTGGTCACATGAACTGACCAATCAGAACTTGTTTTTTTCAAATATATGTAAACAAACAGACTGTTGATAAACATGATTGAATTTGAGAATTTTACAACCACAAACTTACGTATGTTAAAGGAGTTTATTAAATAGTGTCGCAGAGCATTCGTAGATTAGTTTTCATGACTTTTATTATCATGATAAAAAAAAAACTCCATATACATTGTATTTGTTCAGTAACTTATTTGCACTCATTTCCTTTCATGTGCCTTTAACCCTTTCCCAAACAATAATCACTTTGTTGCAGATGACTTTAGAAAACATTATTGGAAAAGGAGAAATTGCTCGTGACGAGCAATTTCTCGTTGTCCTACAATGTTTTCTGCCTTATCAGTAGATTATTTTACAATTAATCACATTTTGAAATGCTGTCTGCAAACACTTTCAATTTCGGAGAGTCAAAAATTTAGTGTTTGGGAAAGAGTTAAAGACATGTAATTTTAAGTCTCCCCACATTTGTGATCATTTATCAGCTTTTAAATTTGTATTTAATCTTGTTATAACAGGTTATGCCCCTTTTGAAGATCCTCTATCATGCCCAAGACAGAAACTCTCATCACATCTATATGGCTCTCATTATACTTCTCGTTCTCTCCGAAGATGACATCTTCAACAAGGCTGTTCATGATATTGTGAGTTGTTTGTTTTAGTTCCCATTAGTCAGTGTTCTCAATAAGAACTGGTTGAACAGGCCAAATCGAAATTTGAACAGGCCACTTGAAGCGGGGGGGGGGGGTCCATGAAGGTTCTTAACATCTCCGCGAATTGGAAGTTGTCGTTTTGGCCTGGGGCCTGTTCGTATTGAGAACATTGTTAAACTCATTTAGTTTTTAATGGATTGAGAAACAAGTTCTTACAACCTTAGATAAATCACTTTTGATTCTGCTTCATGGCAGCCTAGCCAGAAATCGCGCCAAATGTGGATACTTTTTATGTGTGCGATTTAAATCAAAATTTTGGATATCAATACAAGAGACATTTTTGAAATGTCACACAATGAAAGTTAAATGGTTATACGGACATGATATGCGTATGGATTGATTAAAAAAAGGATTAATTTACATCCGTAAGTAATGATAAATTGATTTACTGTAATAATTGAAAAATTATTTAAAGCATAAGTTTTATCTTATTATAAAGCATAAGTCATATAGGAAATTATTCTTTTACTTTGTTGTAGCGACTAAAGAATGTGCCCATGTAAGAAAGTGAAACTTTTGTTAATATGCTTTTATTAAACTTTGTTGTAGGTACTAAAAAACGTTACTAAACATTATCAACCTTTGTTGTAGGTACTGAAAAACGTTACCTGGTTTAAAGAAAGAGTTATTACGGAAATCACGCTTGGCGGTTTACTTATTCTGGTCGTGATTCGCACCATTCAGTATAACATGGCCCGAATGAGAGTGAGTACCGCTGTTTTTTTCATGCTTTCAAGTGTTTTACCCATTACCAAACAATGACTACATTTGACCACTTTGTTGCAGACGACTCTGAAAAACATTGAGGGAAAAGGAGAAATTGCTCGAAATTTCCCACAAGCTTTTCTGCTCTATCTGAAGAATATTTTTCATCACATTTTGAAATGTCGTCTGAAAACTCTTTCAATTTTGGAAAGTCGAAAAACACTCAATAACAAGGAGAACATTTGAAAGCAGTCTCCCTTTTGATTAAAGATTTTGCCTATTAAAATTAATGGGGCGGGGGGAAATCATGTGGACAGATTTTATGAAAAAAAGGCAGCTGAACACTCATTTGTGGTTTTAAAACAGGTACATCTTTCTTGTCACTTACTTATTTTTCATCGTATAATAGTGCCTATCATAGGGTCAGGTGAAAACAGTTTTAGCTTGTATCAACAGTTTCCCCTTGGATGGTATAATTTACAAGAACACTCATGGTGTATTTCGTGTTTGACAGTTCGGGAATTCGTTAAATACTCTGTGAGTGTTCTCCTTAATTAGGTCATCGATAGGAACACTATTGTTACAAGCTGAAACCGCTTTAGGCTGGCCATAAGATATCGATGAAAAAAAGTAAGTAGTAAGGAATATTTTCCTGTTGGAAAACTTGAAGCGAGAGTTTGGCGGCCATT
>OX401421.1:20619957-20644957 GCA_947846245.1 Cerastoderma edule
TGAAGCCAAGATCAATATTGACGATTGTTGCCTCAGTGGGACAGTATGGCCAAACAGCTTTACAAAGGGTTCATTCGATGAAGCCAAGATCAATATTGACGATTGTTGCCTCAGTGGGACAGTATGGCCAAACAGCTTTACAAAGGGTTCATTCGATGAAGCCAAGATCAATATTGACGATTGTTGCCTCAGTGGGACAATATGGCCAAACAGCTTTACAAATGGTTCATTCGATGAAGCCAAGATCAATAGTGACGATTGTTGCCTCAGTGGGATAAATTGTTAGATCACCTAACGGATACAAGGAGAGTAGTCAAAAGGTAGAGCGTTGGCCTCGGGGCTCGAGGGTCATGGGTTCGTTCCCCGTGAGTAGCAAGGTCCACATTATAATCTTTCATTAATCCACATTCGGAGCACAAGTTATGTATCCAGGAAGCATAATCGAGAGTGGTTGGTCTAAGTTGTAAGTACTTGTTTCTCAATCGATGTAATTTAAATAAACATAAACGGTCTGGGTAAATATACTTGCTTTCTACATGCTTTCTAGTTTGATGAGGATAAAATCCGACAATTCGTCTTTCCGGATATGTGACACACACGGACCCATGTTTTCACCCCCAACATATATGCATGCTTAATTCGAATATGAATTTTGTTTTTGAAAAATATAGCCCAATCATTTTTCTTAAAACACCTCCAACTGAGGACTTATACACACTGGCACTTAGGACCGCCTAATGAGGACTATATGTCTTTTCACATCCAACTGAGGACTTTGTAATTACCATATACAAATGACAACATATATTGAATTTAAACATCAATGCAAGAATAGCCATAAACTTGCAACTACCACGGTCGATTTCTCGTCGGGTTTAAACTCACTCTCAACAATTTCGGTTTGTTGACGGTATCCTGTGTAATCTACCAGTGTCATGTTTGGAAAATGTGTAATGGTCAACGATACTTACTAACCTATAAAATAAGTAAAATGATGTTATAAGAAACCAAATCCTGTCTGTTTAATAAAAGAAATCATATCCAAAGCGACCGATCGTCCGATACTCGGTTAATATATGATGGCTGGTTTATTTGATTGCTCCTTCGCAGTATGTATTTTTATATCTATTTCTGATGCATTCTCTGGAGGAGCAAATAGCTTTTACCTATTTTTTTCCATATTACAATTGGTTCGTTTCTTCGCCAGGTAAAATTATCTTGAAAATGTAATTGACAAAAGATTTGCATTACCCATATTTTACGGAAACATGCGACATTCTCCCTATTGACACTTCACCTGAATGAGTTTATACGTGTCTCAAGTACACGTAAAGACGGACACAGTAAGATGAAGAAAAAAGCAGAAACAAATTATCTGAAATGAGAAACTTTAAACTTGTTTTTTATCTGTATTCACAGTACTATTGGTGAGAATAAGGGAAGAAAAAACTTAAGGATTGTCTAAAAAATTTCCCCTAATTAGGATTTTTTGGAGAATATGTCCCTCACCATCTTTCAACCTCTATAAAAAAGGTTTTAGTCGATAGATCTTCTTCAAACTTGGCATACAGCTAAGTCCCCACCAAACCTACCTATAGCATTGAAAAATTTGCGTAGGAATTATTGATGTCGGACGTCACATGACGTCAAAGTTCAGGGAAATATTCCCCATCATTAATTAACCCTAACGCGAATACTCGACGATTTTGGCCATGTCTAATAGTCGATTTTACGTACCCCTAGTATGGGTTTTAACCCCAGCAAAATAAAAAAAATGGCAGGAAAAGAATAAAATTACGATGTTGATATCCACATACATATACTATATAACGCCACTTTCAGCCCTCAACTTGGGCTCAACTATCAGACTTCACCAAAAATAATCGTAGAAATTCAGTGTTGGTCGTAAAACTTGCATAGTCGGGCAAGGAACGCATTACAGACTTTTTTAAATCGTTTGTGACAGGTTCTTCCCTTAAGCGACCGATTTCTAAATTCTGAATTCAATTATTTTTCAAAAAAATTGGGAATATGTTCCTAAGGGGACTTTTCTTTTTCCACCCTTCTAAAATCATTTTTTTCCTAGGGGTTTCATAATTCTAAGATAACCACATGTGATTGCTACAAAATAAAGCAAACTACATGAAAAAAGCAGTTTTAGTAAAAAAGATATTCAACTTTTTTCAACCAAATTTCGCGCTTAACGGCCAATTTTACCTATTTTCGAAAGCTCATAAAAGCAAAACTAATGCAAACTCGAACATTATTTTTTCATATTCTAATATACAATTTCATAAACTCAAAAGACAATATGTTTGGAACACTCCCATCGAAACACTTTAAACATTTCGAGGGCATTTACCAACGCCTCCTCACAACACCCAAATTTTCCAAATTTACCAAAATTCTAAATAAAAAAAAATCATAAAAATTCAAAACACCATTTTAAAAATATGAGACCACTTCCACATTATACCCATGTATCCTGGCTATCAAGATATATTTTCTTTAAGATCATTTGTCCGTCCGTCTGTCCGTGAAAATTATTTATTCAACGCAAAATCGCAAAAAAACACCATTTTTCCGCCCAATTTTTCCGTTTCCCCCCTATTTTCAAAACCTTATCGTACCAAAAGTACTTTTCACAATAACTTCAAAATCCTTTAAACACTTTGAAAATTGTCTGCTTTTACCACAAGTTATTTTTATTTCCGTGTAATACCGCTATCTTATGCAATTTCGTCCGTCCGTACGCACTATCACAAACAACTCAAAAAACGCCAAATAAACCAAGTCCAAATGCAAATAATGTCAAATTTCACATTTTTCAAAAGCCTGTAAATCTTTTAATAGAGCAAACTTTTCTGTATTTTTTTCCGAATCATAAAGCCAATCTAAAGCACTTCAAAATCAGTATATTTGAAATCTTCCCATCCAACTCTTTAACCCTATGCGAGTCCATTTTCCATCCCTCGTTTTCACTAAATAAAATCCCAAATACAATTTTTTCGTACGAAAAATGGAAATAAAACATTTAATTTTATCATTACAACCCCCATCCAGTCTTAAAATGTAGTCCATTTATCAGAAAATCCACAACAATATCTTTTATACATCTTTGTCCATCTGTCTGCCTTCAAAAACATTCCAAATAAAGGAAAAATCACAAAATTTCGGAAAATCGAAAAAACGTTAGCGCCAAAAATACATCACCTTTAAAAGAGTTAATGCTCAGTAATGTAAGATATGTCAGCTTTTAAACGTTAGAACAACATCTGGATAATTGTGAAAAAGTATTTTAAACGTAAGCATTAGTCATTATCATATGTCCGTACACCCGTCCGTACGACCACCAAACTTCGTAATTTCAATTCGCCCAAACTTCCTTACGGACACTCGCTCGGACGGACAGACGAACGCATATATCTCAATGTATTTTATACTATAGTGCTGTCCGGGAGTAACTATAATATGATATGTAAACTTTTTAGGAAAACAAGGCTCATGACGGCCTGCAAAGCCTGTCAAACACACGTCAAAAACACACACTTTCCCGCCATTTTGGGCATTTAAGGCCAACATAAAAGGGTCACGAATAACGTCTAATACACCCGCTCAGACAGACGCACGCTTATGAAAATACGTTTTTATCATTGCTATTGAATTGGACTATAATATTAAAAACGTTTTAAGTCTACATCTTACCTCTTTTTCCCACAATATTTTCCCAAACTATGTCATTTTTAACCTATCACGCGGTACCCGGTCACGTACGGACGCCTGTACGGACAGATGGACGATCGCAAAACTACAATTTTTGCATACAATCATTTACAAAGGGCTTTTCCATAATTTTATTAATCAATTGTAGGAAAACAAGCCCATGATTTTGCTACATGTCCTACCAAACATATCATAAAATTCCCGTATTTTTGACAAAGGAATACACGCAAAATCGAGCTCTCTTCTATTGCTCATATCATACAGACGGACCAACATATCGCAATTATTTTAACATTTTCTAGTCAATATCTGTTCTACTTTTTTCATTATAGTTTTCCAAACTTCGTCAATTTCACAAAAACCACCACACATTTCCTCGTACGGACACCCGTACGGACAGACGGACACTCTCAAAACTCTTGGTTTTACATACCCTTGTCATGAAAGGACTAAACTAAAATAATATATAAACATTGTAACAAAACAAAATCTAAATAGCACAGGAGAGCGTCTCAAAGGTCCACGGAAAATTATTTATTTTTCAACATTCTATACACGCAACTGAGCGGTCTGCTATAATGCTCAATACACACAGACGGACAAACACATCCTCACCATAATCGATACATACATACATACATACACACATACACACATACACACATACACACATACACACATACAAACATACACACACACACACACACACACCCCCACACACACACCCCCACACACCCACCCACACACACACACACACACACATACACACATACATACACACATACACACACACATACATACACACATACACACACATACATACACACATACATACACACATACATACACACATACATACATACACACATACATACACACATACATACACACATACATACACACATACATACATACATACACACATACATACATACACACATACACACACACACACACACACACACACACACACACACACATACACACATACACACATACATACACACATACACACATACACACATACACACACACATACACACATGCACATGCACGCACGCACGCACGCACGCACACACACACACACACACACACACACACACACACACACACACACACACACACACACACACACACCCCTACTTGTAAGCACCGCCAAGTGAGGACTCACGTTTTCACACCGCCAACTGAGGACATCTTTATTAATAGGTTTTTATCTTTCATATTAACACAAAAGCATCATATATGCATGCTTAATTCGAATATGTATTTTGTTTTTGAAAAAAATAGCCCGATCATTTTTCTCAAAACACCTCCAACTGAGGACTTTTACACACTGGCAGTTAGGACCGCCTAACGAGGACTATATGTCTTTTCACATCCAACTGAGGACTTTGTAATTACCATATACAAATGACAACAGATATTAAGTTTAAACATCAATGCGAGAATATCTACACACTTTCAATTACCACGGTCGATTTCTCGCCGGGTTTAAACTCACTCTCAACAATTTTAAGTTTCCTCACGGTATCCTGTGTAATCTACCAGTGTCATGTTTGGAAAATGTGTGATGGCCAACGGTACTCACCTATAGAATATGTAAAAGGAAGTGTTCACTTTTAGAAACCAAATCCCGTCTGAGTCTAATAAAAAATGATATCCAAAGCGACCGATCGTCCGATACTCGGCTTATATATGATGGCTAGTTTATTCGATTGATCCTTTGAAGAAAGTATTTTTATATCTATTTCTGATGTATTCTCTGGAGGAGCAAATAGCTTTCTCCTACATTGTTTCCATATTACAATTGGTTCGTTTCTTCACCAGGTAAAACTATCTTGAAAATGAAATTGATGAAAGATTTGCATTACCTTTAATTTTGCGGAAACATGCAACATTCTCCCTATTGTCACCTCACCTTGATGAGTTGATACAAATCATGTCTCAAGTACACGTAAGGACAGACACAGTAGGATGAAGAAAAAAAAGCAGAAACAAATTATCTGAAATAAGAAACTTAAAAATTGTCTTAAACAGTAAATTCTTATCTTTATTAACAGTATTATTGATGAGAATAAGAAAAGAAGAACGAGATTTTTGGGGGAATATGTCCCTCACCACCTTTCAACATCTATAAAAAAAAGTTTTAGTCGATAGATCTTCTTCAAACTTGGCATACATCTAAGTCTCCACCTTCCTACCTATAGCAACCAAACATTTGTGTAAGGGATAATGACATCAGACGTCACATGACGTCAAAGTTCAGGGACATATTCCCCATCATTTATTAACCCCTTACGCGAATACTCGACGATTTTGGTCATGTCTAATAGTCGATTTTAAGTACACCTAGTATGGGTTTTAACCCCAGCATAATAAAAGATTTGGCAAGAAAAGAATAAAAATTACGATTTTGATACCCACATACATATACTATATAACTCCACTTTCAGCCCTCAACTTGGGTTTAACTATCAGACTTCACTAAAGTTAATTGTAGAAAATCAGTTTTGCTCTTAAAACTTGCCTAGTCGGGCCAGAAACGCATTGTAGGCGTTTTGTAAGCGTTTTGGCCAGGTTAAGCGACCGATTTCTAAATTAAATTTAAAATAAAAAATGGGAATATGTTCCTGAGGTGACATTCCTTTTTAAACCCTTCTAAAATCATCTTTTCTTCGGGGTTTCGTAATTTTAAGATAAACACATGTAAATGCTACCAAAAAAAAAGCAAACTACATAAAAAAGGCAGCTTTATTAAAAAAGTTATTCAATTTCTTTCAACCAAATTCGTGCTAAACGGCCAATTTTTTCCTATTTTCAAACGCTCATAAAAGCAAATTTGATGCAAAATTTCATATTATTTTTTCAGATTCTAATAGACCATTTCATAATCTCAAAATACAATATGTTTGAAACATTCCCATCAAAACATTTAAAACATTGCGAGGGCATTGACCAACGCCTCCTCACAAAACCTAAACTTTCCAAATTTACCAAAATTCTAAAGCAAAAAATTCATAAAAAATCTAAACAACCTTTTAAAGATATGAGACTACTTCCACATTATACCCATGCATCCTGGCTATGAGGATATGTTTACATTCAGACCATTCGTCTGTCCGCTTGTCCGTGAAAATTATTTATTCAACGCAAAATCGACAAAAGTCACCATTTTCCCGCACATTTTTTCCGTTTTCCCCCCATTTTCAAAATCTTATCATACCAAAAGTACTCATCAGAATTACTTCAAAATCCCTTAAACACTTTGCAAAATTGTCTGCATTTACCACAAGTTATTTTCATTTCCGTGTCATACCTCTATCTTATGCAATTTCGTCCGTCCGTACGCACTATCACAAACAACTCAAACACGCCAAATAAACCAAGTCCAAATGCCAATAATGTCAAATTTCACATTTTTCAAACGCCCGTAAATCTTTTAATAGAGTAAACTTTTCTATATTGTTTTCAGAATCATAAGGCCCATATTAGGCACTTCATAATCGGTATATTTGAAATCTTCCCATCCAACTTTTTAACGCATTGTGAATCCATTTTCAACCCCTCGTTTTCACTTAACCCCCCCCCCATACCACTTTTTCGTACGAAAAATGAGAATAAAACATTTGATTTCATCATTACAAACCCCGTTTCAGTCTTAAAATGTAGTCCATGTATCAGAGAATCCACCACTATATCTTTTATACATCTTAGTATGTCTGTCTGACTATAAAAACATTCCCAAAAAAGGAAAAATCACAGAATTTCGGAATATCGAAAAAACGTTCCCGCCGAAAATACCTCATCTTCAAAAGAGATAATACTCAGTAAAATAAGAGATGTCAGCTTGAAATAACTTTTTAACGTTAGAACAACATCTAGACAATTGTGAAAAAGTATTTTAAACATAAGCGTTAGTCATTATCGTATGTCCGTCCAACCGTCCGTAAGACCACCCAAATTCGTAATTTCAATTTCGTCCAACCTCCTTACGGATACTCGCTTGTAGGGACAAACAAACAAACATATATCTATGTATTTTATACTATAGTGCTGTCCGGGAGTTACCATAACATAATATATAAACGTTTTAGGAAAACATGCCTCATGACGGCCGGCAGAGCCTGTCAAACACACGTCAAAAACATACACTTTCCCGCAATTTTGGGCATTTATGGCCAACATATTAAGGTCACGAATAACGCCTAATACACCGCACAGACGGACGCACGCTTATGAAAATACGTTTTTATTATTGCTTTTGAGTTGGGCTATTATATTAACAACGTTTCAAGTCTACATCTTACCTACTTTTCCCACAATACTTTCCCAAATTTGGTCTTTTTTAACCTATCACGCGGTATCCGGCCACGTACGGACTTTTACACACTGGCACTTTGGACCGCCTAATGAGGACTATCTGTCTTTTCACATCCAACTGATGACTTTGTAATTACTATATACAAATGACAACACATTTTGAGTTTAAACATCAATGCGAGAATACCTACACACTTTCAATTACCACGGTCGATTTCTCCTCGGGTTTAAACTCACTCTCAACAATGTTCAGTTTCTTCACGGCATCCTGTTTAATCTACCAGTGTCATGTTTGGAAAATGTGTAATGGCCAACGATACTCACCTATAAAATATGTAAAAGGAAGTGTTCACTATTAGAAACCAAATCCTGTCTGAGTCTAATAAAAAATGATATCCAAAGCGACCGATCGTCCGATACTCGGCTTATATATGATGGCTAGTTTATTCGATTGATCCTTTGAAGAAAGTATTTCTATACCTATTTCTGATGCATTCTCTGAAGGAGCAAATAGCTTTTGTCAACATTATTTCCATATTACACTTGGTTCGTTTCTTCACCAGGTAAAATGGTCCTGAAAATGAAATTGGTAAAAGATTTGCATTACCCACAATTTTACGGAAACATGCAACATTCTCCCTATTGTCACCTCACCTTGATGAGTTGATACATGTCTCAAGAACACGAAAAAAAGCAGAAACAAATTATCTGAAATAAAAAACTTAAAAATTGTCTTAAACAGTAAATTCTTATCTTAATTAATAGTACTATTGATGAGAATAAGAAAAGAAGAAAGAGATTTTTGGGGGAATATGTCCCTCACCACCTTTCAACATCTATAAAAAAAAGTTTTAGTCGATAGATCTTCTTCAAACTTGGCATACATCTAAGTCTCCACCTTTCCTACCTATAGCAATCAAAAATTCGCTTTATGGTTAATGGCGTCAGACGCCATATGACGTCAAAGTTCAGGGACATATTTCCCATCATTTATTAACCCCTTAAGCGAATACTCGACGATTTTGGTCATGTCTAATAGTCGATTTTAAGTACCCCTAGTATGGGTTTTAACCCCAGCATAATAAAAATTTGGAAGGATAAGAATAAGAATTATGATTTTGATACCCAAATACATATACTATATAACTCCACTTTCAGCCTTCAACTTGGGTTTAATTATCAGACTTCACTAAAGTTAATCGTAGAAAATCAGTTTTGCTCTTAAAACTTGCCTAGTCGGGCCAGAAACGCATTGTAGGCGTTTTTTAAACGTTTGGGCCAGGTTAAGCGACCGATTTCTAAATTAAATTTAAAATAAAAAATGGGAATATGTTCCTGAGGTGAATTTCCTTTTTAAACCCTTCTGAAATCATCTTTTCTTCGGGGTTTCGTAATTTTAAGATAAACCCATGTAATTGCTACAAAATTAAAGCAAACTACATGAAAAAAACAGCTTTAGTAAATTAGTTATTCAAATTTTCAAAATTGGTCATTTTTAACATATCTCGCGGTATCCGGTCACGTACGGACGCCTGAGCGGACAGACGAACGATTGAAAAACTACAATCTTTGCATATAATCATTCACAAAGGGCCATACCATAATTCTATTAATCAATTGTAGGAAAACAAGCCCATTATTTTGCTACACATTCTACCAAACTTAACATAAAAAATCCTGTATTTCTAGCAAAGGGATACACGATAAATCACTTCTATTGCTCAATTCATACAGACGGACAAACATATCGCAATTATTTTAACATATTATCATAGTTATTATATCACGCTTACAAGAAGTGAATGTTTCTAGTCAATATATTTTTCTACTTTTCTCACAATAGTTTCCAAAACTTCGTCAATTTCACAAATACAACCACACAACTCCTCGCAAGGACACCCGTATGGACAGACGAACACTCTCAAAACTCTTGTTCTTACATACTCTTGTCGGGTTAGGCATAAACTAAAATAATATATAAACATTGTAACAAAACAAGTTCTATATAGCCCAGGAGAGCGTCTCAAAGTTCTACGGAAAATTACGCATTTTTCAACATTCTGACCTGTCTGCTATAATGCTCAATACACACAGACGGAGAAGCACATCTTCACCATAATCCATTCACATTTAAACAATGTTTTAACCAAACGATATAAAAAGGTTTTAGTTAAAGTTATTTCTACTTTACTTACAATAAACGTCTCAAACTTTGTCAAAATCACAAAAACAAGCCATTGCTCACAAACCCAGGATCCAACCACCGGCTCAATAGGCTTTAATTGTACCCATGTCATGTACCTACAACATACATCAGGATTAGACACCAGTCTCATCAGATGCACTTTCTGTTGTCTCCTCAAATTCAATCAACGTCTATTTTCCGTCAACTTCAGACCCAGGTTTGAACCCCCAATGGCGCTTAGTCAATGCTCGTATCAAAAAAGTATTTACATGTACATGTACACAAAACCCAAGAAAAAAAAGTAGTGTTCGTAGCAGCTGACGATAATTCGCCGCTGAATATTGCTAAAAATTCTCATTTATAAACTCTTTTTTTAACGGTCTTGGGTCCGAAACCTAGCCATTGCTCAGCGACTGAGTATCCGACCATCACTTTTTGGGATAGACTTATTCGTAGGACATGTACCTAAAACATATACCTACATCACATATCTTTCTCATCCAATGCGGGCTTAAACGCCTCTAAACCGTATCCAAGTGCTCTAAGAATCCAACATTCAACACTCATAAAAACAGTTTTCCAACCCAAGTTCGAAACCATGCTGACCCCTAGCCAATGCTCGTATCGGAACAAATGTTATCTTATTTTTGTCATAGCGTCTTCATGTATAATAATATATAAGTTTGATGTAAAGGAATAATGTACTTCTCGAGAAAATTGCCACCAAAGATATCCTTATACTCGCATACGGAAGGATTCCCACTCTAAAAGTTAAGTCCAAGGATAGCCATTGCTCTAACTCTGAGGCCCTGCTGCCTGGTCTATCAGGCTTCGAACCTCGCCAAAAGCTCTTGTCACTACCTTGCCATGCCATCTCCATAAAAAGTCGAAAAATGGATAGTTTTAGTGATCGTACGGCTCACATTATCTTCAAACTGGAAGCTCCAAATTACAAGAAATGAAATACTTCTCTAACCTAAAGGTTCTATAAATTGACCAAGGTTTCGAACACTCGCCAGCCTCTAGCAAATACTCACATCTGGCATCGGATGGTCTCGTTTTATAGATATGTTCTTCAGCTAAAGGAATACATTAGTTTTAGACAATAAATCGTTGTAGATAATGGTGAAATTCGCCAAAAACGGATCCTACAAATAATGCCAATGTAATCGTACGACAACGTCTATACGTTCTGTTCCGCTTTGTCGGTGCGTGTTTTAGACATGACCGCTGAAACTTGTAAAGTTAATCCGCTTATCCTTTAAATCAAGGACTCATGCAGGATATGTTTCACACTGCAAGCCCATATTGTAAATTCTTTTCTTTTTACATTCATTGTACCTTGCAATCTAGTCCAAACTACTTAGACGATGGGGTTTGCGATAATAACCTTTTTTGACCTTCATTCGGATGAACCTATTAACGGATAAATGCTTGTAATGTTTACTAGATTTTTTCGGGAACTAAGTCCCTGTGAAATTTCGAACCCCTATAAGAAATGTAATACATGACATATCTAAATGATATATTGTGTAAGGTGGGATCTATCAATCTACCATAAAGCACGAAAATGCAGTTTATGGTTAATAAGGTAATAAGGTCGGGTGTAAGACCCTGAATGTTTCACGAACAAATTCTCAGTTAATTCTCCGTAGATATTTACACCCCTCTGATTTTCTTCCTTTTTTTTGGAATGGCTAATCTTTGGCTTTGTCATGCCTAAGGTATGATCTATAACCTCAGCCTTGTATGTTAAGAAAACAGGGGGAAAAGTAACTATGGTGGGTACCTAACCGTGGTACCTAGTTACACAATTACCCCTTTCTGTGACCTCAATTTGGGCTTATGTGCCAAGCTCTTTGAAATAAATACACAGACACTCGTTTTCGGCCTTAAAAGCTGTTCAGCAAGGATTTGAACATATGATGGATAGTTTGTAATCATTTGAATAAAGAAATTGTCTTCAGAAAACATTTTCTATATCCGATGTAACATGTTAATTACGTTTGCGTTCTAGGACGATTCTCATATACTTTTCAACAATCATTTTATCAACATTATTGTGAAAATTACCACTATCATTTTAGATTCAAATAGTCTTTCTCCTAATCTAACGAATAATATGATGAAACGTTCTTATCAAAAAGGTTTAACACACTGCAACTCGAACATCCAACCTTTGGTCCGCAGTCAAAATAGCCCAAAAAACTTTGAAAGTCGGCTCGGATAAAATACTCATTTTCCTGTTCTGTAGACTGAAACTAGTCTAAATCTACTACCATAAATTTAGGTAGCCCGGGGCCCTGGCCCATGCACACCCACATAGGTCATTGGGGTATACGGACGGGCCAGGCCCAAGCATAAGATTTAGGCTGCTGATATATGCAATATATTATCTCGTCCGTCGGCCTTTTTTCTTTTTTTGTTTTACTATTTTCAAAATGTTCCCTAAACAGCAATACTTCAGATATCGACTTAAAGTTTACGTTAATTACAACATTTTAAAGTGTCCGATTTTAGAATATATACATGTATATATGAGTATAATTTTCGTGTATGTTACCTATCTCATGTGTTTGCTCGTATGTGTAATAAAAAACAGTCTCAAACATTGAGTGCGGTTTCTTTCATGAGTTTTGCCTATGTTTGAATAGCCGTAAAATTAAAAGTAATTCAAACTTTACTACTATATTCTATAGAATTTGATAACCCATTTTAAGGGTTTGAACTACACCATGTTTAAAATATTCCCATCGAAAGCCTAAACCCATTGCGTTTCGAACTTCTAACCCCTCATCTGGGCTTGAAATACGCGAAAATGCCGGTAATCAGTACGTAAAATATAAACGAAATAGTTATTTCTTTTCCATTTAACCCTTGTTTTGGTCTAGTAAGTAAAACCGGATACTTTAATGCTCGGTTGTCTGTCTGTCTGTCTGTCTGTATGTCCGTTCGTCTGTCCGTCCGTTACGTATGAGAAAAGATTTTGCATTTCTAAATTTATTGTGAAAAAGAGGCCTCTGAAAGTCAGAAAGTAAATCTCAATTATTTCCTTTTCAAAGTACTTCTCTTACACACTGAGCATTTTCACAGCCAAATGAAGACTTTAAGATTGTTCAATACCATTTGAGGACTGTTACACACTGACAATATTCACAGCCATTTGAGGAGAATTTCGATTTTTCCACATCTAATTCGAAGACTCCCACACTGGCAATTACTCCATTCAACTTGTTTAAGCAATGCTTTGCACCGATTTCAACCAATAAAGAAGCGAACCCGGTTGGAATTCATTACAAGGGTCGTGCACAGGAACAAACATGAACAAACGACTCACAGATGTAAAAATAGAACTGATTTTCATTATTTCATCAAATTTCATAAAGATGAGAACATATAATAGTGAAAGTTGAAAAACTTTCCTTTTGCTAACAGTCATTATAACAAAATAACAATTTAATAATTTGAAACAAGAATTCCCATTTAAACTGAAAATTAAAACAAAAGAGGGTCTCAAGTTTGAACACCAATTTAGCTAAATTCTTTAGATGATTAATGAATCCACTGCAACATGTTCTACTTATTTCTCACTCATAAAAACGTCTCACAATGGATACAGCATTTTTTGGCTTGGAAGAATAAATAAAGATATACTTTTTGTCAAAATGTTTCGAAAAATCGAAGGAGCATGATCATTTCTTCAAAAATGGTTATATTGATTATTTTTATTTTCTAAATGTGTATTTGTTAAGTGAGATATTCGTCTGTCTGTTTGTTTGTCTGTCTTTTCTGTGTTCTCCTTTTAGCTCTAATTGTATGCCTCTCTGTCTGTCCCCTTCCCCGCCCTCTTGCTCTCTTTAAAATACAATAATTATTTCATGGATTAGCACAATTTGTTGAATATGTCCCTCACCATATTCTAACCTATATAAATTTTAATTACTCCCCCTATCTTACTGAAACTTGGCAGGTATCTAACTTCTTAGCTCACGATTGAAATCGGACATTCAGCTAAAGGTTTATGACGTCCGACGTCAGGTGACGTCAACGTTGAGGGAAATAATCAATTTCGTTTATTACCCTCCCGCGAATTTGTGATATTCTTTTTTCTATGTGTAAGGGTCACTTTTTTATACCATTACTATGGACCACAGCCTAGTAAGGATAAATGAACTTGAAATGAAATAAAAGTTCACGTTTTCATACCCGCCTCCATATACCACAGAATCCAATTTCAGACCTCAATTTAGGCTTACCTACCGTGTTTCTCTACAAAAAATTATAGAAACACCGTTTGGGTTCATAACTTGCCTAATCAATTCAGCAACATGAAATAACGAGTTTTAAAGCTTTTGAGTTACGTTCTTCTCTTAAGCGACCACTTTCTATTTTCGACTTTTGGAAAATTTGTGTTAATTATGTCCCTCACACGTTTTTCTCCTCTTAAACCTGCTAAAACACAAAAAATAATTTGGAAGTTTAACATCTCGTAATGGGAATGTAAAATGCTACTATTCAAAGCAAGCTTCGTAAAAAATGCAGTTTTCATAAAAAAAAACCAGTTGTGTCGCTTTTACTTTTTCATTTTCGCACTATATATCCAATTTTCGTCTATTTTCAAACGCACATTAAATCAAAACCAATGCAAAATTCCACACTAGTTTTCCGGATTCTGACAGTCCATTCCCTTATCGAAAGAGTCAATATGTTTGAAACATTCCTATAAAATTTTCAACAATTTCTAGACGAATTTCCCACACCTCGTCTGTGGACATCAAATATCACAAATTCCGTATGTCGCCAAAAAGAAAATCATAAAAAACTCACTTTACCCATTAAAATGAAACTGGTCTCAAATCATACACATGCATCCTTGTGTTATATTAAATTCTACATCGTCAGTCTGTCCGTCTGTCTTGGAATGTTTCTTAGTCTACACACAATCGCCTAAAAAGCTAATTTTCTCGGCATATTTCTCCGTTTTTCCCTTTTTCAAAATCGTTTTAAGTCATTACTCATGAAGATATTCAATTTAAGTTTACCTTAAATAGCACCTATTTAAGTTTGATTCATGTTCATGTCTTGTCTATAACCAATGTCTGTGTCCGTCGTACGCACTATCGGAAATCAGTCTGAAACGTTTTATAAGTCTAAGTACGAACAAAGTCCAATTTTGCCTTCTTTCAACAGCCGTAAAATTCTTAAAACCGAAAACTTATTATCAAAGTCTGTTTTACCTAGGTTTGATCCCAGAAACTAGCCATTGCTCACGGACCGAGGGTCAAACAACCGACTGACTTGCCTATAACTATACCCAGTACATGTATCTACAACATACATTAAGCTCAGCCACCAGTCTTATCCAATGCAGTTTGTACTAATGAAGGCCTGTTGATTTACAACCAATGTTCTTTTCCAACAGCACAACGCTTAGCCAATGAGTCCGCAAACTAGCCATTACTCAAGTAATCAAGGTCTGATGATCAATCTGGGCTTGAATCATAGCTAATACATGTACCTACAACATTTATTAAGATTAGATGTCTGTTTCATCGAATATGGGCTAAAATTCCACAACGTTGAGAAATGGCATATTTTCAACTCATAAAAACAGTTTTCTGACCAAAGTTCCAACCTCTGCTGACACCTAGCCAAAGCTTGGATAGGAGCAAATCTAATTGGGTTTTTTACTTATTTTCCTAGGGTAAGACAATATATGAGTTTATCTGAATAAAAGATTATATTTTTGGAGAAACATGACATCAAAAGTACCCTTAAAATTGTATAAGAAAAACTTACACCATTATTGTTAGACCCCGAGGGTAGGCAGTAATCCAAGTTTGAGGTCTACAGTCTGTTTTACAAGGGTTCAAACCTTTCAAAATGGCATTTGTCACAAACTTAACAAATAGAATCCCATAAAAAGTCCAAAAACGGATAGTTTTGGTGAATTAATAGCTCACAATCTCTCCAATATGGAAGGTCACAATTCAAAGGAATGGATAATTTCTCCAACCTAAAGGTCCGGCACACAAGCCAAAAGTCGACTTGCACCAGCCTTTAGACAATGCTCATGTCCACCTCTGATTGGCTTAATTTCTAAATATATTCTTCTGCTAAAGGAATACATTAAGTTAAGTGAATAAACCTCATGAATATTGATTATATAGGCAGAAAACTGATCCTCCTGTATCCTTCTCCAAGTACGTACCAACTCTGAAATTGTTTCCATATCTGTTTTAGTATGAAACTTTCTTTAGATCGATGTAGGAACCAGATGCATTGAGCTTAATTAATGCAGTTTTCAATAACATGTAGGTATGTTTACCTGCTTGAAGCTCAGTGTGTCATCTATACCTTGAACAGAGTGTGAAAAATGTATAACTATCCACAGCACAGGCCTTTTCCTAATTCTATTCATGAGCATGTTTCTACATTGAAGCTTTGACTAGAATACATGTGTCAGAATAAAAACGAATAATCATCAATTTCTCTTTTTGTTCACAAAGTTTTGAGGAACCCACAAAGTATATATTCAGTTTTCAGAAATGATTTAACAAGCATTTTATTAGCTAATTCCTTGTTTTTATTTTTCATCTTCTATTAACACCAACATCCTTTTTTACAAGTTTAATTAAAAAGCCTAGAGAAACAGACATTATTTGGAATCAATATTTTGATTAAAAAAATGATTAGAATATGAGTGAAGCCCCACTCTTGAAATGAGCAAAATGGTGTCATTTATAACACTTGATGCTGAAATCCTGACAAAATATCTGTATCATCAGCTGCTACTTAAAAAGTTTCAAGGTGATGCTAACTCCAGCTTATGTTGTCCATAGGGTAAAAAAGTCATTTCAGGGACATAAACAACACAAGAGGGACATATCAACAACTTGAGGGGCATAACAAATAATGTTAATCCTATTAGTAAATGAATTAATCCTATGTAAACAAATGTTCATTTACTTTATGGCTTTCTCGGAATTAATCAATACTAGTCAAGAGTGTTAAAGTGTCTTGCCAAAGTACACTCTTATGAATACAGAGGCTCCAGTCCTACTGCCTATATTGCAATTCAACTTCTGCTAACTTCAAAAGCTTTATTTGAAACCCTAGTGCTATATGTTCAAGATTTGAATAAACTGTTATCTTTCAAAATGATCAAACACTAAGATATCAAATTAAAGATATCAAGACAAATGAAAGTCCAGTAAAAGAAAGCATTTCTTCTTTTGCCAAGGTTTGAACTTGGATCTCTCTCTGCACGCAGAGAGCGTTCTTTTATTGAACTACAAAAGTAAAGAGCAATCTATTGTAACTGGTCTATAATATATGTTAATGGCTTTAATATATATAAAAACATAACTTTAAGTAAACTTGTTAGATATGGCTGGCAGACATACCTCAACCACGGACATTCTTAAAGCTCACCTTGAGCACTTATGCTACAGAGAGCCAAAAGTCTTGCTATTATTTTTTTTTTTAAAAACAAAAAGCATGCAACTGAGAAGTCTTACACAATGACAATTAACACGGGCATATGAGGACTAACAATGTTCAATGCAAACTGAGAATTATCGTGCAGTCAAATTAGGACATAAGACGTTCCTGAGAACGTCTCAACATTATAATTTCAAAAGCTCAATGCATAACCATATATTATTATAAGTCCTTCAATTCTTATTCATTTTAAATCAATTGTGACAAAAGCTAGAAACTCATTAAATTCACTCTCAATGCCTGCTTCCTGGATATTCAACAATACTTACGCTGAAATTTAGGCTAGTCCTGACATTTTCACCATGGAGCGGGAATCAAACACAACCTTTGGAAGTTGGTTCCAGAAGCTGATGCTCTACTTCTGCACACCATGGCCCAGTACCCTTAGTCCTTCGCAAGTGTGAAGCACTTACTGTGGTCTCGCATCAAACCCTCAATGTTAATTAACACACAGAAAATTACCACAGTCAAATAAAGACTAAGATACATCACCTCAAAAATGAGAATGTTTAAACACTGAAAATTATCACAAATAAATGAGGACATAATTCCAATCTTTACATCATTGAGAGGACCCCTACATGCTGGGAATAACTACCTGCAACTGCAGCAAGTCACTTTCTTTTAAAGGTGTTTTAGCCACTTTCAACATTTATCAACCAAAGTGTTTCCTAGGAGATTGTTTTAATCAGCTTTCCAAAGATAGGTTGTTGTAACATAATGATAAAAAGGAACTTTTGGATTGAAAATGTGGCTTTTGGTTCCACATAGATAGTTCTTCAATTTATATCAGACTATGCGAATGAAATACAGACTTTACCAGACTGTTGGTCTGGTAATTTTCATAAATTTACAGGACCAAATGGATTTTTACCAGACCAAAAAATATCGATGACAGGGATTTTTTTTAACTTTGGGGAACGGGTCTGGTAAAAGACAAATTGGGAAACGTCGTAGCATTTTTCTCTTAAAATGGGGATTTTTTTCATGAAAAATTCAATTCAAACACAATTGGGAATTTTGGAAAAATAGTCAGTTAATTTAATTGGGAATGGGTCCTTTTTACGGTACCAAACATATAAGGAAAAAAATCACTGAATGAGCATCTTTGGCATAAATAAGTTATAACTACAATATAGTCAAAATATTTCTTCGTGAAGACTGCTTTTTATATTCTGATGGGGCAATTTAACGTCGAAATTTCAAACGATCCAAATAGTGTCTGATTTCCAAATACTGTTTTTTTTATTAAAAGCACAACATGGCCATTCAAAGGCAATTGATTAGACAAGATATGTAAAATAAACTTACTTACCACCAAATAATGGCATCAATACCTTTTAAACAATAAGAAAAACGCTAAATAAGTTTTTTCATACTCCAGTGAGCATGCGCAATCAGATTCAGAAAAATCCTCACCTAGTGTCAAATAAACTTTTCTTACAAAGTGAATACGATGAATATTAACAAGTTATGTGTATGGATCGATTAAAAAGGTTTAATTCATAACTGTGAGTAATGTCATTTGATATTTTACTGTAATAATGTAAATATCGGTCTTAACCCTTTAAGGTATAGAGATAAGGCTTATCAGTGACACTATAGGTATAAACCATCTGATTATCAAAGACCATTAACGCATACATAATCAGTCACCCTGGGTACCTATTTGCACAGGATTATCTCCGATAATTGTTATTGATTGGGGTACTGTTAATCAAACCCAAATTAATGCATTTTACATTCATCTAATAGATTTTCTCAAAGAAAAAAAGGAGGACGAGAACAAAATTTCCTTTAAGTTGATGTTTTTTTCTTTATTTAGTGATACATTCATATCAGGATTAAGGTGTAGAAAATTAAACAAACAATGAAAATGTATATTACGGTGTTAATTATACAAAATCAAAAATAATAAAATGACTTATGTGTTCTCCCTGAGAGATCCCTAATTTGTTTTTCTGTTTTGTCATCAATTGCAGGGAATTCTGTTGCCGAAAAAAACCATTCATGACTGGAGATACATACTTTGTCATTGCATATTTCTCAACAAAGCTGAATCGTTTTACTTCAATTCCCATTAAAACCGTTTCCAAAATGAAGAAAGGAATGTTTTTCAACGCAATATTGCTTTGTAAAGAAGTTAAACTTGGTCCTTCTTATAAATTGTTTTGTTCTTTTATGACCGGAAGGCTTCTCATTAATTGGGTTGGTAATTTGGATTCCCTTCATCTCAATTTGATAGCGTTATTTTCATAAGCGTGTCGTGAGACCATTATCAAAAGATTCTCTCTAGAGCAAAAGTTTAAACTTTGACCCTATGATTTTATCATCGGAAATCAAAGAACACATATTTATTTTTGAGGAAAATAAAATTTGGAGAAAAAGACGTGTGTGCAAAGATGTGTTATTAAGGGCTAAAGTTGAAACAATTTTTCAGCTGTCAAAAAGCGTTCTATGCGGTCATCGATAGAACGTCAAAATAGGTTTTATACGGTAATAGGTATAACGGCGAAAAGGGTTTTATACGGTAATCGATAAGGCGGTGAACGGCGCTATATACCGTAAAGGGTTAAAACGGTGCAACAAAAATTTTGTTGCAGCGTCCTCCATTAAATGAATCGATTGAAAGTTTGACGTGACGGGAGATATTGCCTGATGCAATATTTTCTCTATATTTCCCGATAGCGTTAAATTAGTTTGACTTTATTTTAATTTTCTCTTGCATATTCGAACATGTTTTTCCAGAGATCATCTTCGTTTCTTGTTACGTAAAATTCTAGTAGCGAATGAAGTTTACAGCAGCTGGTTTCCGGCAATGGCCGCATTGACCTATCTTTCATGCAATGCAGGGTACAACAAGAGCTTGAGCCCATTTTCGTAAATCTTTCAATACCGACGTTGATAAGCTGGGATACCGCGAATGACGTCATTTCGATTGGCTCAGCATAATTTGCCTGGTTACCTCGCTTATTACCATTCAATGCGGTGAAAAAGTACAAATTAATACGAACCAGTCAAATAAGTAGACGCTCGCAGGGGAAAGTGAAAGTAAGTTCCCAACTGAAAACGTTTACCGGACAATCGGACCGGTATTTTTGAAAAACATGTCGGACCGTCTAAATTTTTACTGGACTAGTCCGGTGGTCCGACGTAGTTTCGCAATGACTGTTATATCTATAGTCAAAATGAATTTATATATAAACACTTTGCAGTAATACATATATATATATATATATTGGAAAGCAACTATAAAATACATACATGGATATCCGTTTTAAGTTCCTGTTTGTGTTTCAACAATAATAAAAGTGAATCACTGATAAACTGATCTAGGTTAAGAGGGAAATAAAACGCTCGCAACCATATTCAACTTGTCTTTTATTTAATACCGAAAATGTGAACTTAAAAGAATGTGAGCAAATCTGTGAAGCACTTACAGTTTTTTTTCTTCTGTAAATAATAAATTGGTATACTAATATTATATAATGAGGGAAGAATATTATTAAGACTTATCATCTTACTATAGTTTGAACTACCTAGTGTTCGGTCTATATCAGGGTTCTCTCTGGCTAAAATTTTCTTTGCGCCAACACTTGCGCCAAATTGAAAAAGTTGGAGCCAAATTAAAAAAATTGGAGCCAAATCCAATAAGTTGGTGCCAAATTAGTCTTTTGTAGAAGGGGAAATCCTTCATTAGGGTCACCTACGGTTCTAAAGGGGTTCTCAAGTGTTCGTTTGTTCTATCTATTTGTATGTGCTGTTTTTCATTAGGTTCTATGGATTAAATCCTCTCTCACACTCAGCATTTGAAACCGGACATATCAGAAACATGACTTTCACCTTGGCATCATAACTATTTCCTGTTCTCCAGGCCTCCTAGTCAGATGTTTATTTGATTTTTAGTGGGAGGCATATTCAACGACTGAGAAGATCGATTTATAGTCACTCTTGTGTTGGATCAGAATTAAGTGTCACTTAAAATCACGGATTTTATTTACCAAAACTTCGGTGCATAAAAGAGTTTCATTTATTTGTCAATCAACACAACTGACTTCGTCAATATTTGATGTCAACTTCTTTAAAAGGAGCGCGAGGGCAAACATTTTGATTGAAAAGCAATTAAAGTAATCAAAGTCGTAATTTCCATATAATTGAAGTTGTAAAAGCTGGCGAATGACTAAATGGTGTACACAAGAAAGTGTCACCTTCAACAAACTTGACAATCAACAGATAATGAACTGTACAAGTGTGAAAACAGGATTATCCCGTATCGGAAATCGCATTTGATAAACAAGCTGGTTCCTGTGTTCTAATTCAAAGTACTGCGATTACGGGAACCATCGATACATGGTTCTCGGCTCTACAGTAAAAACAAATCAATATTGACTCGAGATCGGCAACCTTGCGGTAAACAAACATCAAATTCTCGCGGAAAATAGTCGGCGCCAGGCACTTTCGCCAAATTTGTTTTTCTTGCGCCAATTTCTTGATTTTGTCGCCAATGGCGCCATTTGCGAAGGCCAGCGTGAACCCTGTATATAATCAAAAGCCCATTGCAACATTTCAATCACCTGCTTGTAGTGGAAGAGAGTGATTAATTATATTAGATATTGGTTAAATTAGAAATTAAATGGAGGCGCAGTTAATACCATTATATTCACTCAAGAAAGATTTGAGTATATATATGCTGTTTCAACATGTTTTTAATATGCAAGAGTATAGCATCAATAGAATAAAACAGCATGGAATAAGAAGCTAGAATGAGAGGGGCCAAAATAGAAAAAGAGGGATCACCAGAATGGGGGGGGGGTTATTAAAAAGAGATAGAGAAAGGCTGCGATACATACCGTGAAAGACAGAGACAAATGGTGAGACAAACAGACAGATCTATAACAGTTACTAAGTTTGGAAGAATATATTGGAAAAAAAACTGGTTAGGAAATACCAGGGGTATTTTTTTTTTCAAATGTCTTTTTATAAGTGCACTTAGCCAACCGATGTTCATATATGTGTGTTTCAACAAACATAGGAGTGAATCACTGATTAAGGCATTCTTTTCATTGGTATTCATAATATTAAGGCAAAAAAAAAGAAAAATAAAGAGATTTGGTTGCTTGATCATTGATGGTTTTCGAACAATGACTGAACATGAAATGTGTGATAACTGCATGTACAGTGACTTGACACCTCTTCAGGCATTTGCTTCGCAAATTTTACTTGTTTACAAGTGAAGGAGTAAATATTGCCACATGTCTTTCTGTTTAACACCGATAATGTATACATGTGCAAATGCAGAAGTGACTAGTCCATGTTGTGTAAGTCTAGTACATTTAAAAACAGTGTATGTCTCATTCTGAATGCAACAAACTTTTTTAAATTTTTTTCTTTTAAACCGAGAACTCTCCCCTTGTGATTTTTGCTCCTAACTCTAAAAAGAGGTTTTTGATGGAGTGCACCTAAGAGAGAAAATCACACCTAACCCTTTCCCAAACAACAAATTTTCGACTGTCCCAAATTGAAAGAGTTTGCCGACGACATTTCAAAATGTGATGAAATTGGATATAATTATCTTCTGATTGGACAGAAAACATTGTGGGAAAAGGAAAAATTGCTCGTCACGAGCAATTTCTCCTTTTCATACAGTGTTTTCTAAAGTCTTCTGCAACAAAGTGGTCAAATGTGGTTATTGTTCGGGAAAGGGTTAAGAATTGTTTATGAAACGGATCTCAACATTGCAATGACCAACATTATAATGACTGAAAAACTGTTAAAACGCATAAAACCTTATTACAATTACAAAATATTTGTTATGAGTTAGGCATACCAATAAGATTTGAATATTGTTTATGCAATATAAAACTCTGACACCTGATTGAGAATGAGGTGATATCAAAGTGAAGGTTTAAAAGAGTGATAATGTACTGGATCTTATTTTTGAAGTGTTTACTTACTGTGTTATTTCTCAGGTAGTCATGTTGTTGTCAAAGCTTTATATTTGCCTAGCCACTGAGTTATTCTGTTATAATGCATTAATTTAATTAAAACACTCATAGTCTCTTCCTGTACATATACATGTCCCTCTTTTCCAGAATTCCTCTTCTGTCTTGAGCACAATTTAATAAAAACAGGGAAATTCCTGAAATGAGTTTCCTTAGTGTCAGAAAAGTATGATTAACATTATCATATTTGCAATAGTATAATGTGTGGGAACCGTGGTCCAGTGGTAGTGCATCGCCTTCAAGGTCGAAGGGTCCCAGGTTCAAATCCTGGCTGGATCATTGAAATTTTCCTGGGCAAACAATCGTATCCCTGGTTGCTCTTCTCCACCCAGATGGGTACATGTGAGGGAATATACAAATATGCTGTGACTGCATTTGTGCCATATGTAAACAGTCAGTTTATCACAAAGTGATCCGCTCTGATGGGAGGGAATACTCAAAGTCACCTGAAATAATATGCCTCTTCATTAGAATCTACCTCTTCGGGTTTAGTAGCCGACTCAATAGTGAGTGTTAAACTACGGCGTGACGGTGTTGCCTAGCATAGATATGAGACTTTTATGGTAGTATAAACCCTACAGCTACTTTTTCCTTATGGAATTTGCTTTGATTGAATAGGATTGGAGTGTGTCACTGTCTAAACAGCATTTCAGGATAAACAGATATTTGCCCCCTTTTCGGTATGTTTGCAACTTACAATAAACTACCAGTTTGACAAACTTGTAGTTTTGAAACAACTTACATTAATGATGAGGAAAAGAAATGATGTCAGGTAACCCTTACAGAAGAAAAGAGGAAAAGTCGACCAAGTGTAGAGCTCCAAACTGCAACTACCTAAACACTAGAATGGCCCTTAACAATTAAGTTAACCAAGTAGCTGGTGTTGCTATACACATTATAAACGTGGTCTCTTGTTTTGGAATCATGGTCTCAACAGTTTGATAGGTAATGGTTAACCTGTCAAGACGTCAAATGACCAACTCGTCAAAATTAATCTTTATAACAATCCAAGCTTGGGCAACACATATTTCTTGATAAGTACTTGTTAATCCAGTGAAGGAAAAGGGTCGAGAGTGAGCCATGTATATTTGTGAAACAAAGGAAGAACACAGAAATTCTTTGTTGAAATATTTGTTGACTGTTTCCATTCCTGACATGTTGATTTCCTTATGTGTGTAACACTTTTTCGGTGCTCCATTTTAACTTTCATCCAACAATTTTATGTCTTTGACAAGTTTTGTTTCAAGAAGCTATCTTTGATTTC